>DWLS01002064.1:0-19188 GCA_018246255.1 Pachliopta kotzebuea
GGAGCGCTGCGTTCTTTTATATAAATTTCAGCATTGGATTATTTTGAACTTTACTTTTAAATAAATTATCGATACACTTACGTTATTACATTCTACGTTATGTAATAAGCTTCATCCTAACTAGCTCTACGTTTTTATGACCATGCGTGTCAGTCACCAATAGATGGACTTCTTTTATCTTTACGTTATGTAAAAAAGCGTTGAGAATGTTTTCTTTTCAATTTTTAATACGAATTTAAAAGTTAAAATATCGTCTTTAATTATAAAGGCAAGTCTACGTCATAGATGTCTCTTTTCTCTCATAGAAAATTATTCGTTACAAAATACTACATTTAATAAAATTTTATTAACATTAATGTACATTTCAAGTAATAAAATTTGCTATAACTTCGTATTGAAGTTCATGAGTTTTTTCGATTTTAGGTGCTTACAATTCTCATGATTTAGTGTTATTTCAAGACGTGAAAAAACTGTTATAAACGAATTGAGGGCAATGAGAAATTTAAAAATATAATAAAAAAATTTAACAAGGCCAACCCATTCCTCGGTTATCTAAGTCGTTAAATTTAACAATGTATGTAAATCACTTCATTGTTATTAAAAATGTCGGCAGTAATAGCTGCTATAAAGTTAACACGCTTTGCGTGTCGGTCGGTACCTATGTATGTTACGAACGACTTTTTTATAATTATTCAAGCACCACATCAGTGCATTGGTGCACGGCGCCGCCTGTGTAAATATAGCGTAATAACTTTATAATTTCATCAAAGCTAAACGTTAAAAGGTCTCGCTTCGAGAGGTTGACTATTTGTATACGCCAGCAAAGTTAGGCAGCTTTTAATCTGGGCTCTAACTGGATGAGCAATTGTTTCCGTTTGCGTCATGCACTAGTAAACGTCCTCAAGGTTTCTTTAAGTATTATGAAAAATGTAGCGACGGTTTTCTGTTTCTGCGTCGTTTGATTTATTGCCTTTTAATCCTTGTCAGTTATTTAGTAAAAGAGAAATATTTGAATAGACAAGGAATTGTTATCAAATTGTTTTATCCGTTAGAGAAGTACATCGATTGTTGGCTTTTGATGCGAAAATTCACAAATATTTGTCGCGATCGATTATAATTGACAATCAATGATCTGAAACTTTACCATATATAAAATAATAACATTCACAACTATTGTCATTCAGATAATCATGAGAATTGATTTTAACTTCAGAGTGGTAATCTTATAACTAATTGAAAAGATATATGACATTTTTAATAAAAGAACATAGAATGTCAACAAGGTTACATGATTATTACCAATAGATTTAGAGTTATTGTAAAACCGCATCGTTTCCTAGTAAACAAGATATATTCACTATTACTTTATATACTAACTCACAGTCGTAAAGCACGAAATACAAAAAAACAATTGTCCAATGATAAATAATGCTAAGGTTATGTCGTACCCACTTGGGTGATAAATTCTGACCCAATGGTTTTGGCCGAGTGCCGAGATGTTGAAAAAGATTAGTTTAATAGGAACTACTCTAGTTTATCCTTTTATTAGTAGTGGAATTTAAGCAATGGGCTTAGTTTCTTGTGTTAAAATTATAAAACAAAACAATTTGCATTATACTTCCTTGAGCAAAAGGCGGGGCAAGGGTCTGTCATTAATAATAGAGCGTAAAGTTGGAGGGCGTTCCCCGCCCTGCAGCCGGGGTTAACAGCCCTTGTTAAACACAGTGGAGGCAAACTAGTTTTATTTTCTGCTACAATGACTAGTGCATATTTATATTTTCCTCTTTATTTTCAGGAAACTAATTTCGTGGGAAATAGAAAATAACGCGACGTTCCATTACTGAAAGTTATTTGACGTACGATATTGCTTTAGGTGACTGTTCTTTTACGTTGCATTTATTATGAAAGAATTTTCGTTATCGCCGGTTGCTTTATTTTTCAGAAGTTATAAGATTTTATGGTTAATATTTCACATGTTTTAACCCCTTAAATTTAAATGTATTCTCCTTTAAATTCCCCCTAATTAATTTAGTTTATTTAAAAAAAACGTTGATTCTTGCTAGTAAAAGATCCATTCATAGTAATCGATTTTAGTAACGAAAACTTCGTTATAATCATTGATAACAATGAATTGATTAATTGGGTTATTTGTAATATTTTTAACATGATAGTGATGGTACAAGAATATTAGTTAAATGATAGAATATTAGTTAAGTTTATAATATATTGTATATAAAGGCTTCATAAACGTAATATTTTGCAAAGAATACGAGTTCGTTAGAAAATATCGGTTAAAAAGGAATTAGTGAAGGCAAGTAGGTAATAATTCATTTCAGGCCTGTTGGCATCTAAATGCGAGGCAGTGCTCGACGCCCGTGAAATTGGCCGCACATATTTTAAAAACATTTTAGCAATCGTCGACGCTTCATTTTTCGAAAACTCAATTAAGTCCGACATCATTTACTTTATGTTTTTATTTTGTAAAATACTTTTCCCATTGAAAAAAATAAATAATCTGTAACAAACAGCTCTCTTAATGTTCTCCCTGTTGTCGAAGACATTTATTCAGCACACTAGCCAACTGCGGGTTGGAAGATATGATGTGACCACGAAAGCTGCTGTAGAAACATATTGGTTCCTTCGCTGGAAAACTTAGTGAGGATAGAACCAGCGCCTTACAAAGCGAGCTATCGCGACTTCTAACCATAAAACCTATTTAAAATGTGATTACATTTTTTTATTTGTAAGTACCATTAAAGGATATTATGTAATTAAAAAATAGGTAAACTAATCATTACACTATTTATTTCTTATAAATATCACCTTCAGATTTGAAAAGACATTGTGGATAATGAAATACTGGGTAACGAGATTACCGTCTTAGGTCGAAAAGCGAAGATTGTAGTATTTGGGTATGGTATTTCAGAATATGTATTCACCAGAAGGCTTCGAATTATACATCAGATTATTTCTTTCACTGATCGTCACGCTTTTTAAAATATCATAGAATAACAAAACTATTCTGAGATTCTAATAAAGATGTGTTGAAAGTGATATTAAAGACGTGTTGATGGAGACAAGGGTAAGATAAGTTAAAGAAGATTATGTATGTACTCGTATATTTTTGATTACAGATTATCACAGTAAAGGCTTTCGCGTCGTTAACTGTGGTGATAGAAATCAAGCACAGAGTTGAAATTCCCGCGACTTTCTCCTGCGATTGGTGTCAGGCAATTTCACCCAATAACACACGGGGTACCATAAAGCCCCATCGGGAACGCGTAGATTGTTTTGTTCGGCTCTCTGTTATTAATTCATCGCTTTCAATAGCAAGAATGAAATGCAAAGCAGATCGCCTATGATTTTGATTGGATTTTAGTGAACTGTTTTTATTTACACGTTTGTTTAAGCGGACGAGTTTAACGGCCCTTTGAATTTTATTATATCGGGAGCCAACTTTTGAATTCGGGCGCGTGCGATGCCAATTCATTTTGTATGGGATTTCATAAATGTCTGCAAATATTGAGTTTTTCGCTTCTGCTGTGAATTGAGTTTGTTACGAAAAAAATTTCGAATACTTGTTAATGTAATTGAATTACGGTTTTTTTCAGAAATGAAATTGTATAAAAAATAACTTCAAGTCTGTGGATTTTTTTGAACGGGATTCGTTTTTTTTCCAAAGAAAAACAGAATAAGTCATTAAAAGTGCTGGCGAAGCGTGGGAATAAGACAGAGTTGGGTAAAAGTGGTCGAATACTGCTGAAGCGGCTTCTTATCGAAAACTTTGAACTACTATGATATCTACCCAACGAATACTTATTAAACTTTTCTTTGCCTTAGTGACTCCGAATGTGAAATTTCTTGGAGAATCGTCGATTTTACAATCCAGCTATTTAATGGTGGTCTGTAGCAATCAAACTTGAAGTGTTACGCCTTACTTTAATCATTTTGAATACCTATATAAAAAACCTTCGGAAATAGAAAATGATGGTAATTTTGATATAAAAAAGTATGAAAAAACGGGTGAAATCTTATCTTCCAATATTTTTACAGCAACGTACAACAAAAAATGTCTGCTTCAATTTTATATTACATTCTGTACATGAAACGTCGAGTACTTTCGACGTATCTGATAGTTTGCTTAGTGATACAATATTTTATTCTCAGTAACCGCGGTGTCAGTGAAAGCCACACAATAGTTCTCACAATATACGTCACACTCTGCAGATAAATTCAAGTTGGACGTTCTTAGGACCACTGTAGGAATGTAATGAGACGTTTCAACGCTTCGATTGACCGCCTCTTTCATTCTCGGATCCAATTCACTTGATTTTATTCTTTCACCCTTTTCTATTTGATAAACGCGCTCGGTATTTCTTTGTAAATAAAAATACCTACATAAAGTTTATATGAAGCCAATTAACTATAATATTTAACAAGGTGTTGTTTTGTAGAAAATGCTAATATTCTTTATTCATCTTAATCTACTTTAATTTTTGTTAAAGGTTGTTTGTCGATTTACGTAATATTGTAATTGTGTAATATACTTATACTGACTAATATTGACATTATGTGGTACATAGCTGGGAAGAGACAGAAACGGAAAAAATTTTAGAAACATATTAAATTTTTTTAATATGTTTCTAAAATTTTTTCACTTTACTAAAAACACATTAAATTAAGAAATATAAAATTATAAATATCATTTATTCCCTGATGAAATGAGGAAGTTAAGTATGTAAACTCTAGTGATAGAAAAATATATTCAGGAAAAGCAAGCAGCGTTTGAAATTAAAAACCTTAAAAAGTGTAAATCGGCAGTCATGTTATGGATTAAAGTAAACAAAATGAAATAGCCTGTTAGGTAACGGAGAAGTGTACTGTTGTGTTTGTGAAAACTTCCAGGGTTTTTCATTAACGAAATATTTTTAAACGGAATTTTTAAAAAATCCTACAGTTAATTAATTAGACTATTACTAATATATACATAACTATGTAAACTTTTACAACGAAAATGCTACGGGGAACCCATTGTAGTTAGAAAACATTTAATTATGTTTTGTTTAATATAAACTGCAGTAAATTATTACACATTAAAGGGTAGGCTAATAACGCCAACTGCCTCGCTTATAACTTCTGTCGAAATTAATAGCGTCTCTAGTGAAGTGCCAGTAGTTTAAATTGTAATGTCGATAAATTACGTTATTTTATTTAGATTTAAAGTGATGTCAGTGTTGCCTTGCTACAAAAGCAATATATAACGAAACGATGATATAAATTTACATAAATAGCTCATTCAATGTTCTAACAGCAGGAATCACAACCCTTTCCCACAAGAAGGGATTTAAGGGCATTTAATCATCATACTGTAGAAGTGCCTCAAAAGCTGTTCTTTGAAAATGTTTTTTTCAATGTTTTCTTTTATCGGAAACTAAAGCTTAATGGAGACAAAACTCTGGTCTCTATAAGTCATATGGTGCATGCGCACGCTCTAACATATTAAGCTATTTATTTTTGGGTGACATACATAAACTTCGGGAAAATTCTCTAAATTATCTTAATGAGTCTCCGGCATTGGGTAGGAATCCGAAAATACTTGATTTACTATCGCAAGAAATATTTGCTCTAGACTCTGAATTTTAGTAGCTAGAAAGTTTTGATTAATATACTTTTCTGTGTTATTTATCTTTTGATATATTAACACTACAACAAAATTGACACATGCAATCTCTCAAGTATAAATCTATTTGAATTATGTTTATAATTAGTAATTTTCAGTAACTAATCGAATCATTAATAACAAGTAGACTGTAAGAGGTATGTGCTCATGTATTGTATGGTTGGTGTGCAAACGATATTAATTCTCCCATCACCATGAGTGCTGTGAAGTACTCGAAATGTCAGAGTAATGAATAGTAAAACAAATGCAATAAAACCGGCTGTTTTTATTATAACCATTGACGGTCAAAATTAATATTTTCAGGGTTTTGTCTTAAAATTTGACCACGGCGATTTCCGTCGCTGTCCTCACTAAAAACACCGTTGCCTATTATAAAACTCGTTAAAATTACACACAGGGGCAAAGGACAGGTATGTACTTGTGTGTACATGTACTTGTTGAAATCAACGCGTCCGCCTTTTGCCTTAACAATTTGCACTAATGAATTAATATTTTTAGTTGCTTGTGACTACATATTTTTTAATTGCTACCTTAATAATATTTTTTTACCAATATAATACTGTACTGTATAATATAAACGTCAGGCAATATTAAAAGAACTTTAATAACTGGTAATAATTAGTACTAATTTATTTAATGAAACAAGAATTTACTTTATTTAATTTAACTTTTGATTATTGTTTACAGTCTGATCTACGTATAGTAAAAACATCGTCTTTATCCCGTAGTGCTTGGTATTTGATTTAATTTTATTTAAAATAGTTTACTAAGACTTTGTTTACAAATCTGTAGTATTGCTTGAGATGATAAATCATTTGTTATGTTTGTAGGTATTTTTTTTAAAGAAAATCATTACAATACTAACTTATTTATAAATTCATACATTGAACTTATTTTTTTTTATAATTTTTTTGTAGATTTAATAAAGTTGTAATCTCTTATAAGGGCCGGTAAGAAATTTTAGTCAGAAACGTGATTGGAACACAAATAACTGGTAGCTTCCTTACCTTAGCATAAGGAATGTCCCAGGAAGACGAGCGCTGTGTAAATATCTTAACTTTTTGTTATGGTAGTGCTGATTGTCTTGATTCGTTTTATAAACGAGGAAGTTTCGTTAATCATGAAGATCATTGAAAGACAGAGTTAGCAATTTAATGGGAGCAAACAATCAAGATACCGCCCAAATTATAATTAACACGTACTACACGAGCCATTGTAAGCGTAGTTACGTATAATAGTTCACACGGCAGGTCATAGACTATCTATAGTTGTAGATCGTTTGCACAATTGCCGGACAAATGGTCATGCCTATTCATGTCATGAGCAATATGTTACGTAGGAGAATTATTTAGCTATTAAGTGTGACCAAGGCGAATTTCGTCGATGTTTTAATCTATGCATTTTTGTAGCATACGTTGAGCGGAAGAACGTAAAAGTTTAGTATATACTTAAATTTCTCTATATTGTTTTTAATAAAAATAATTCTTTAGCAACTTTTGTAATGAGGAATAAATTACCTTTTTATAAACGAAAAGTTACATAAATAATTAGCTCAGAATAAAGAAGGCGTTTAATTTAACGTCTCAAGAATTTCAATACCTTTTCATTATTAAAATCAATTAGTTTATCTACGGCTAGACTTAAGAAGTCTTTAAATAAAAAAAAAATATTATGTATAATGTTACATTAGTTAAAAGTATAAAACAATTGTGTTGTCGATAATAATTTAAATGGATACTTTACTGTTTACCTACAAAGAATAAAACCTTTTTAGATATAGACAAGATTAAAACTGGTGTTTTTTTTTTTTTCAAAAAATGTGGTACTTATGAATCTATTTTGAGAAGCACAGTGGTCGGGCAATCGAATTGCTTCTCTCTCTGCCACGATAATGCAAACGTAATAAACTGCTCCACAGCACGATTATTTTTCACTTGGGCTAATATTCTTTACCAGAAAACTACTAGCGTTGTATGGAATTCAGCACACAGGAATTTAGAAAGTATTGTACAAAACGCCTGGATAGTTTATCGGTTATGTTAACGAACAAATACAATGTTTCAAGACGATTACCGGAATGTCATATAGCAAAGTTAAAGCAGTAGTTGTAGCTTATAAAGCAGAACGATTTTAATTATAAATAAAATTTAATGTTACACGTGTCCGAATTTTTTTTTATCCATTAAATGATATCTTTGTTAAGGTTAGTTTATTAAGAATATTACTACAATCTTTGGCAAAAAGTATACATTTTTGTATATGTACCATACTAATTACGGCATAACAATTATCTAGATGTCCATTGCTCCATCTAAATGTTGGTTTATGATTATATCGGAAATTGGGTCAATGTGACAGATGCTTGAAACACACATTCATGACTATAATGATAAAATTACTAGTTATCAGTTATAAATTATATGACTCATTATTAAAAGTTACATATATACCTCGAAGTAATAAAACAACAAATTACAGGCTAATCCAAATACGTGATGAGCACAAAAAAATTTACAAATTTTAGAAGATGTTATATTATTTTTATACACCCAATATTCTAAATCACTTATCTGTTTTCTGATCTTATATATAAATAAAAAAAAATGCGTATTATTCTTAAAGCTTTGCAGAAGACTCATTTCTCCTCAAAAGAACGGGCCCGGCCACTATACCGTTTTAATTTGATTATTTCTGGAGAGATCGGCATTCACTTCGTTAACATAATAGTTATGACGAATCGTGCTATTTTGCATTTTGATAGCAATAGTCAAAGTTTTAGCAACGTCTTGTGCTAATTTGTAAGGTGTATATATTATAATACAATTATTTATTTATTTTTACATCTTGAGTTAAGGTGAACTTAATGCCATAGGCATTATCTCACAGTTTAACGTAGTATTGTTTTGTGAAAGCATTTGTTTGAATAAGTAAATTCTGTGTTGTGTTTCTTCGTATAATCTAAGGCAGCATTTAACATTTTTGTTGATCTGGTAAAGAGCACCGGGAAACGTCGGACAGGTAGCATTGGACCAGTCGCGCAGGAAATTTATCGTGGAAGCCTTTATTTCTATAATATCCATGTTTTCTAAATTATAATCTGCAATTTTTATTTATACTTATGCACATTTAACAAACGATGTCTACTATTTTTATTTGAATAAAAAATAATGCAATTTAGAAATTCGATCAGCGCATTCATCGACATATACCTTCCAATTGCTGAAATGCATTCGTGGCTCGCTGAAACCATTATGAATATTTTAGTTTCGGAATACAGGCACCGCGCGTACGTATTCAATGAGGCACTTGCGGTTCAAACTGAAGTATTTCATATTCTGCAATCTCTTTCAGTCGGCAGACAATGTGAGACGCGCGGGAACGCATCACTCAACGTCACAGCTAGACGTGTATTTTTGCATTCTCACAATACTTAGAGGGAAATCATTTTTATTGTCAGTGAGTATACGTAGACGCAATGATGGTTTGCTGTGAAATTCACGCTCGCACATTGTTTAGATTCACTTTTTTCGGACTATTTTGACGGATTAAAGGGAAGCTCCCAGACTCTTTTATATGTTTACAATGTTGAAGCGAACGGGGTAAGCCCCTAGACGGATAAGTCGCGTGAATGAATCAAAACACTCTTAAATTTAATTTTTTTTTGTTGAATGGTATGACGTTTACCTACCAGACGACTTTCACTGATTAAAAAGTTTCATCAATTTGAAATATGTAGTCCCCACAGCTGACTAAGCTCATGGCAGAGAATAATTATAAATATTATCTTCTCTTGATGAAGTTGTATCTACTTTCTGACAGTCTGAAATACGTTGTTATATTATTAGTAGTTACTTGCAATTGCAAAAAAGACTTCTCAATAAAAATATATTAAAATTAATTCATTCATGAGCGTTAATTATGGTCAAGTCATGATTTTAACTGAAAAAAGAGTTTACACTTATTGTTTGATGTTAGAGGAACAATAAAACAAATTGTAAATATGAAATTATATCATTAATCATATATCAAATGGTAACAGAAATAAAGTATGGCAGTACGTATTCCGCAGAATCGTGCTGTCAGGAGCGATGATGTATTTGAACGTTTTCGTGGGCAACCACTGGGCGCTTTGTCAAAGTCCACCATTAAAGGTTATCGCTCATGGGCGCAGTGAACGAAACCCTTACTACTCCCGCTTTACTCGTGGTTATATTCGCAATAATTTATTCTAAGAAATGTTTACTAAACGTTTGACTATTTGTTAAGAACACAATTCAGAATTTTTC
The DNA here is from genome assembly GCA_018246255.1 of Pachliopta kotzebuea. Lineage (NCBI taxonomy): Eukaryota > Metazoa > Arthropoda > Insecta > Lepidoptera > Papilionidae > Pachliopta > Pachliopta kotzebuea. The sequence continues at coordinate 9,967 of DWLS01002064.1, forward strand.
AACGAATTATGTCTTCTCTATACGATTTATTTTATAAGTGTCGTCGACGAAAAACTAAGAACTTGGAAGAATTTTAAGTTAGACATAATTTAAATATTTCTCTAAATAATATGGACCAAAAATCGTTTGAAAATTATGTATTAAAATAATCTGTCCTCACTATTTAATGATTTATGTAAATAATATGTAATTAGGCAATCTTATCAATAAACAAGTTTCTGATTTACTATCTGTTTGTTGTTATCGTTATTAAGTAATTAATACTGAGTCCTTTTATTTAAAGAGGCATATTTGAAATTAAATTTATTTATTTATTGTGTTACTCTTTATTTTACTGTAATAAAATCAAGTTTAATTAATTTAGTTTAGCATAAGGATATAGTACAAGTATAGAAGATATTGTAATTCTCGCAATGTATATTATCAAGACGTAAAACATTTCTTGAACTATTAAAAACCCTTTAAGTAATCAGATTTCGACATGTACGTGCGTAGCTTACGAGGGTCTGGTTTCATATGAGTATTTCAAACGTTAATTAAAACCAATGAAAGCAGTTAGACAATGTAACGATTACCCAGTAGAACGTATACAAACCTCAGCGCACAATAGAAAAGTTTATTACAGTACCCGCGGGTGAAGTCAGGTTTCTCGTTAAGAGGTAAATATTTGCAGAGAGAGAAGCAACGTGTGAGCACGGGTAAATAATGAAGCCTACGTCTCGTAACGAGATGAATGTTTGCGGACTACCAACGAAAGTAATTAAGAGTTTAACAAGACTACAGTATAAGACAATTTCGTCAAAAACTTGGCAGCTCTGATAACCGCACGTTGACTCGACTAATACAGTTTCTTAAGAGATTATAATTATAATAATTAACTTTGGGATATCTTTAACAGGCTTAATAGACGGCTAGCCCTTTTGTTAGCCCAATGTAATACGCTTAGGTAATAATATGTTTAATGTTATTGTAAATAAATAAAATAACATTCAACTTATAAACCTTGCAGTCTTTATAGTACTTATTTTCAATGACATAGAGTAAAATGTAATAATATTAGAGGATTTCATGATGCATTCATAAATTTATAATTTGTGTAGTTTAGACATCAGTATAATTTCTAAAAAAGCCACATTTTTTCTATTTATGTCTTCAAAATTTAAAATATGACTAAAGTGCTATTCTACAACCAGCGCTTGGCCAGCTTGGTAAATAAATCGTTACGATTTTTTTCTTGTTATAAAAGTCTTCGGATCCTAGTAATGGGACTAATAATGTTTATTTTTATTTTGTAGCGGTTCAAGTTAAGATCAGTAAAGAATTTTATATATTACTACTAATTAAAGGTCTTTTCATAATCTTTTTCTCATTAGTTGCCTTTGAAGTAAATGGTTAAACCAGTGAATGTGTGTAGTAAATTAAGCTAATTATATTAAAGAAACTGTGCAAAACACTGACAAATACTGCAATGATAGTAAATGCCGTGAATAGAGTCCATTAAACTAATTAGTTAAAAGTCAAAGGAAATATAACAAAAATTAAAAAACACTGTATGCGTATTTTTTTTAGTCCGAAATTTTGTAACTGTTGTAAAATATGCGATGTGATAAATCTCGTCAATGAAAAATTACTCGTAACGTCCTTTGTCTGACATAACCTCCGATAACAGGAGAGGCTACGTATCTACATATTTGTCTTAATAAAACAAAATGCCGCGCGTTGACCGCCGCGAGGGTCTGATATCCGGATAAAGTAATCCACCACGACCTACACTCCGTCACTGTCCGGCCCTTCGACGTGCGACCTATGCGCATTAGTAAACATGTTCGAATTTAAGTCCGGATAATGTGGTTACCACCCAAAACCCTCCACTCCAACAGCTTCCATTCCTATCTTAATGATTTTGTTTATTTCACGCCGCTTAACGTTTGTAATTGTTCACTAAAATAATCACTTTATTTCTCTTATTCTAATAACTAAAACAAGTTGCGTTAGTAAAAGAACTTCGTAGATAAACTATGTATGGTTGGTAGGTATCTGTTGCCGGTGACTGTCTAGTTACGTACCACCGACGGTACTGTTTCAGCTGCTAAATAGTACTGTGCAACATATGCTCCGCTTTGAGAGGCGTTGAATGCTAGTGAAATTACTAAAATAACGAGACGTAACATCTTGTGTCTCAAGGCCACGTGCGCAATGTGCTGTTAATACTATCTCAATCAGCGCAAAGTTGTTATAGGCAAGCGTGTCACTTACCATCACGTGAACGTCTTGCTTCTCTCGTCGCCTTATAGCATAAATTGTTAACATAACCCGAGGAAAATCATCGAGAGGGTTTTAATGGTAAAATTTGCCACGAATCCCTCGAAGATTCAACAAATTAAAAATCGTTACCGAAATGCAGCTTGTTGCGGTTATTGTTGGAACAGGGTTTATATTAGCGATATTTTCAAATTAAAAATGCATGGCAGTGGAATTAAAAATATATTCCGTCTCTTTTTTCGCGAATATTCTTTCAACCTCACTTAAAAGCCGTTGGAAGTCCGTGTTGATATACTAATCCTCGGCGGGTTCTCCGCCAATGTCGCGACCGCACGCTCCGCAGCCCATAGTCGCCCGATAGTCATTGGGATTAGCCGACACATGTCCGGATTACCTGCTTCCAGTAATATTTTTCTTCTGATTGAAAATTAAATGAAACAAGAAAAAATATTTCTAGGTTCCCTCGACATTCAGAAAAATCTGTTCATATTCATTGAAAAGAGTTTATGGATTTTTATGAACTTATACATAAATTCAGAATAAATACAGTTTGAATTTCAAAACAGTATGAACAATTATAATACTAATTTCAATAAATCTAATACATTCATTATTTCGCTTTGACTAAAATAATAAATTTATCATTAAGTAAACTATTAATTAAAACGTGTGAACGTAAAATGATTAGTGTATCACAGTTTAAATTTATAGAGCCTAACCATTTTAAATCCAACCACATATGAACGTAGCTAATTTCAAATTATACAAACAGTATAATTAAACTAAACAGAGCGTTCACCCGTAATCCGTAATGTACGTAAATTGAATAGACAACTTTAATTTTGGGTAATATATTGTACAGAAACAGGTTCGTCATACGTTGTGTAGGACTGCAGATTTGTTACTAAGAGTAATATAAATTATAGGAGAAGATTGGGGAAACTTTCTGGGAGAAGCCTTATGTTGTAATAGATTACCATATGTTGTTAATCATGATGATAAAAAAAGTTAACGACCAGCTTTTTTCAGATTGGATTGTATTTTTAATAATTTTGATTATTATTTTAATTTAAGTTAATAATTGTTGAAAACTCCTATTTCTAAAAGTAATAGGCAGAGGTGTCAAAGAGACCAGGCATGAATATCAATAAGCATATAATTTAAATATACTCATGATTACTTTATTTTTATTTACAGAAATGGGAGAACAAACAGAAGCAGAAAAATTCAATCGAAATTATTTTTTTTTCACCACATTAAAACAATGGAAGTCCAATAAAAAGAAAGTAACAAAACAAATATTCAAAGGAAACTTCGCCATTCCATTTAAAAAGTTGAGTTCATATTATGCACCTGGATATTAGAAGAGGAAAAGTGAGAAAGTGAGTAAAATAATTCTAGTCATAAATTCAACTTTTGTAATTGCTTCTGTTCCGAAGACGACGGTCCCTATTATAATGCCAATACTATATAATTTAACTTTTTCCTATTATCTTTAGTGCTGACGTTGTTAAAAGTATTTTCTACATATCGCAAGATGAACAGAACATTATGAACACTACATTTAATAACTTTTAATATATGATTGCTTTTTAAAAATAACATGAAAGTTTATTATATAATTAACTATAGTAATAAAGATATGTAAAACAATGATTTACATCAATAGAGGCAGTCAAAAAATTTGACTTTTCAGACATCAATGGAGTATATCAACGGACAATAACTACGTTAAAGTTTTGACTTTAATCTTTAAGTCCACAATATGTCACTTCATTCCAAAAATATTTATACCACTGTTCCTTCATCATCTTTAGCAGATAGAATCCTTAAATTGTATATATTCAAAAGAGGTTGTACTCTCTTTTATCTCCTATTTTTATAACGGAGAAGAGACACAACTTGCAAACTCATGATGTTACCTTTTTGACACAGTTGTATTTATATGTGTATATTCTTTTCGGTGGGAATCTATAATTTGAAATACTTCTGCTGAAGGGGTAACAAGAATTATACTGGCCTCTTGTCATTGTTTCGGTCTACTGTAATCTACTGTTGAACATAAGTTATAGATACTGTAACTAGCACCCGTGTTCAACAATTTCCTGTGACCTTCACCAGTCCAATTACATAAAACGCTTTACCCTATAAGATTTCAGAATTCATTTATGATTGTTATATTGTGTTACAACTAGTTCTCTAAAAACAAAGTTTTATATGTTTTATTGTTATACTAGTTGCTAAAGCATCAAGGAGCAAGAGCTAAGTGCTCAGTCTAAAGTGTTTCACGTACTACAATTTCATTAAAATAGTTCGTAGTTGGAGCAAGTTGATACAAAACCTTGAGATCTCTCGGCGATAACATTTACATCCGCATCTTAGCGACGGCGGAACATCGCTTTGCTCTCAAACACATCGTAACGTTTCGCGACTCGCAACTTCCAGCGGAACTTTCAAGTCAAACTTGCAAAGGACCAAATCCATAAGTGTTTTGCTACAAGATCGTTTTCACTCGCCATGGTGATAAAGAAATCCATCTGTAAGTACAACCAGGTGTAAGTATAAAATTTTTAAGTTATGTATTACAATTTTTTTCTTTCATGTAATTTCTGGTTACATTATGGTAACTTTATTGAAATACTTTTCGTTTAACATTTTTTTTATGTTATTTATTCACTAGAAGCAAGTAATTGTTGTCAGACACTATCTTTTATAGAAACGTATCAAAGGTTCCCAGCTCCAGTTTCCGCCATCAAACAATAATGTGTTTCAATTAGAGCTACTGCAGCCTGCCAAATTACTGGGGTGTCAGAGTTTAATATCAAGGTGCCCACATAATGTAGTGATGTACATATACATATATCATCGTAACGGTAGCAACGATATTCCATCAGGTAAACTTCTCACTCGTGACTTTGTGGAACAAAAAAATCCTACATATCTTAACTCTTACATCAAGTTGTATAATAGAAAACATTCTTAAGGTTTGTAAAATATACCTTTCAAACTTTTATTATATGAGATTAATTATACAATTAAATCTCCTATTTTTTTTAAAAAAATTACAAGGCTATGAAAGAGAAAATAAGTGGTTTTTCGCCTAAGTATAAAAAGTGTTTTCAGGTTAAAGTGTGAGGGTGACGGCAGACAAGCGCTTGAATGATGGATGAAGATGGTTCGGAGCTTTTCGTAGCACCTACTTCTCACGCCAAAATACTAGATGATCGTTTAAATAATGAATATTTGATTAATATACTGAATTGTAAATAAATTTCCCTACTAAAAACAGAAAATCATATTGTTCATTGTCAATATTTAAATACAGATTGGTCGTATCATGATAGACGAATTATGTTCATTATACTTGTTTGATTTATCGTTTTTGTTATTTCTGAAATATTCACACATTACAGCTTAATATTTTAATAACTTGAAAAAGCAATTTCAATGGTATTCCCTTTTACAAAAGGTCCCTGTTTTTTTTATATTTAAAATATGTAGATTTTCTTTAGAATTTCCTAACGCTCATAGACACGACTTTAAATTCTCTTTATGCTTTAAGATAATTTATTATTTCGAGGAAATTATTTAAAAATACTTAATCAATTAAGTATATTTATTTAATAAATAACTCAATATAATACTTATATACATAATATTTATTGTATATGTGTAAAATTTAGGTTTCGATTTTATAAACTAATTCCAAACTTTTGATACGAACCTGTTTTATTGTCTTATAATTTACTAGGTTTATTTACCTGTGCTTCTAAAAGACCATACAAAACACCTTTAAAGAAATCCAACTAAAAGATATACTAGTAGGACTACTAATAAATTAGTTTCTTGAGACGTTGCAGTGTTAGTAATGTGTGAATAAAAAAAATTAGATTAATTAGTAGGGTAATGATAAGAAAGCAACAAGCTTTGCAGAAACATCGGATCACTGCGAACGAGTCTTAATATTCTGTTTACGTCGCTATTAACAGCAAATAAAAGAAAAACTACACTAATTCTTGTTTTCTTATTACATTATCTACTTGCGTTATCTTATTAATATCGACCAGAGCTTATAATTACTAAAAGATGTTCTATAATATTTAAGGTACATAAACTGCTAACATTAAATAAGTTTTATTGCTTCAAGGCTTCTTTCGAATAGTTAATTATTTGTTAAAAAAATTATTAAAAAGAGGTTAACATAATACTTATTTCTTTTCAGTGATGCCTTTTTCTTATACAACTAGTAATTTAAACGAAAATTTTGAAATAAGCTCGGTTGAAAGTATGTTTGTATTGTAGTACTTATTACTACTTAGTACTTATTATATACTAATTGATCGTTGATGATTAATTCATGAAATGTAATGCTTTTTAATTTGCTACAAAATAGAATTTAGCTTTAATCATCGGCTTATTAGTTTTATAAATATAAGTATTATATTAATATAAAATTAATAAAATTGCGTGCTGTGTCTTTTTCATTTAATATTCCTTTTGTAAAGCACCGGCAGTAAAACAAATGTATGATTTACTGCAGAATTTCGTACACGTTATCAGTCTGGTAGGGGCGGTTGATTTATACAGTAACTGATCATAGCTAGGGATGTTCGCCAGTCAATCTGTACCTGTTTCGTTATTAATCGGTCCGACCAGATGTCAGGAGGTACACATAGGATACGCTAAATTCCGTATTGAATTAATATGATTAATAACTATAGCGTATATGGAAAACGGTAACTACTTTATTAAAAAGATTTTTAGTATGAAATATCTTTCAAGAAACTAGCTTATATACTTATTACAACAATACATTTCAAGATGATGTAACCTTTGCCGATTTACATAAATTAATTAGCTAATAAAATATGTAACAGATAATAAATGTAATAAAAGGTTTGGTAGTATGACAGTGCCATCTAAAATAAAATATTATTTTCTGTAATAGAAAAAGTAGATTCGCTTAAACTGTACACAAATTTAATTTAAGATATACATCACTATTCGCGGGTGCTATCGCGGAACCCAAACCTCGAAGATATCTCGAGAACAACCAGCTAGCTGAGTAAGGAAAATAATCGACTAACCTTATCTAAGCGAGTAAAGCGAACAAAACAAAACGGGCCCCTGGAGAAGAAAGGTTTCGATAAATAATCTTTAATTTAACCACAACGACTACAATGAGTCTGTAAACAGTACGTTAATAAACGTTACTCTGCTACATTAAAGGGAATTTCGTTAGAAACCAACTTTAGTATTATCTAGCCATCTGTTCAAGAGAAAAAAGAATAATGAAATTTCCATCTAATATATTTTACTTAGAAACATCATCGTTAACTTAAAAGTAATTATGTTTCTTAACTTATACGAACTTTTCTTTAACAAAGATATGAAGGCTGTCATAGACAGAGTCTATAGTTATTTACAGTAGGTATATTAATAGTATGTCTTATACATCTGGTTTATATATTTATCCCAAGTTTTAATATTATTCAAAAACAGATATCTTAGTTACATTCTAAATATTCCTAACACTAACACTGGAGCAGTAGCATCTAGTAAAGTCCCTTACGAGGAATGTGCTAATGCTCAGTATTGGTACTGGTTTCTTAAACAAGAGCATCAGCTGTTAGATGTCAACTACTGAACATAGGCCTCCCCTGGCCCGAAGGGAATTGGGCTGACTCCCTCCACGCTGGCCCAATGCGGGTTAGTGGGGAACCAGAGCCTCGTTTGTTGATTAGCAGGGTATATCACGAGCATGTGAGGTTGGCTAGGGTCCCGTGTGTTGTTATGTGGGACTCCTTACACCTTTATTCTTAATCAATGATATTGTTATTATTTACACGAGATACTGAAAAAGATACCTTTATTAAGAACGTTGTATGTGAATACAAGATAAATTTAACATTAACAATTTTTCATCGATTTTCTCTATTTAATTTCAATGTAAAATCTAAGAGGCTTTTATTAAAAATTCCATTAAAATCCGTTTTCTTGTTCAATAAGAAATTACAAATGTAGATAAAACACTGCGGAGAACCTGTCTCCGATCATTAATCTTATTTTTTTACTGAAATTGAAAATAAGCGATGGCGTGAGAACCGTTTTTAGGGTGAATTAATTAGTAAGATGGGGTATTTTTAAGCAATTACTGTCATTTCATTGTTAATAGAATCAGGTGCAATTTTGTAGGAATTAATTTTAAGAAATATATGTAAAGAGTTTAAGCAAAGTACAATAATTTTCCGTACATAATACAGTGCTTATTCATAAGATTTATATTTAGTAAGAATACACCATGAGGTGAGCTGATGAAATCAAAAGGATCACTGAGAACCGATGAAATCAAGTAAAGCTATTGCTTTTGTGGAACACTTTACAAGACACCTATGTATATCCATCAGTGGATGCCATCAGTGGAGATAATGATGATGTAAATTGCTAAATAAAGAGGGTATGCAATGCAAATTTTTCAGGAATACTACCAGACTGAACATTGATTTTGATTCAATGAGTGAATTTAAGAAAAATAATATTTATGTATTTCCATTTAAATGGTTGTAAACAAAAAGCTTCGTTGGAAATGTTTATCTAAATAACTGAATGTTAAAAATAAATGGTGCAATTTATACAAAATATAAACGAAACTCCCTTGGGTCAGCTACAAAATTAATGGGCAATGTTATCAGACACACGTTAGAGTAATGCGCCGATACGCGTTTCCTACGCTCATCAATCAGAACCGCTGAACTCGTTACCGAGTTCTCAAACAAACGGCAATGAGACCCGCCTGCTCAATATGTACGCGAAAAAAAAACTTTTTTGGATCATTCACTCACGCTTGGAGAGGTCCATCGGACTCCTCCAAATGTGTAAACTATCCGCGTAGGTTATTTCGTTTTATGCGACGTAACCTTTTCATAAAACGTTGTAATATCTTCACTGAAACGTGTTTAC
>DWLS01002065.1:0-19187 GCA_018246255.1 Pachliopta kotzebuea
ACAGCGGGCGGACAGCGAACGAGAGCTGGCTGGAGCTCGATCGAACGTGTTGTCACTACTGTGGCTCACGGGCGACCGGATTGATGATTGTGGTACCGAATACTACTAAACGTGGTTTATGATACTGGCAAAGGCTATTTTTTCTTCAAGATTCTTTCAAAGAACTAAGTAAAAGCGATAGTTGCGTTCAAACGCTACTTTAGACTCTATTCTACAATTTGCTATAAATATTTAATATATAAGATATATAGGCTGTAAGATAAGTAGATAATTGAAGAAAGCTTTAAACAATAAAATCCAACATAGGACCCATCCTACATATTTCTATGAGATGATGTCATATAAGTTGTTGTCACAAAAGAGGACTTACTTAAATTCAAAATTCACGTAGAACCCCTCAGGCAATGCTCGTTTGAAAACACGAGGCGTCAAAGAGTACACATGCGAAGGTTTTATATATCATGATCTTTTGAGACACAAAGGAGTTTTTTTCGTGATATATCAGAAAGGGGATGAAAGCCCTCTCCAGGCTCCTCTCAGTCACGAAACCGCCGTCAGCCCGCCACTAACAACTGTTTATTCAAATTTATACAACCGCGAAACCGGGGAAGGCTACCGTTGAACGAGCACCGTGCAATTTGTAAATGGATCTCGGTTTTATAGCTCATCGCCCTGCACTGCTGTGCTGCACACACATAAATCTGAAGTCACCAATTTCTTTATTATTATCAATTTCACTGTATCAATTTCAAATTGTCAATCACACACTAAAAAAAAAATCGCCACTATCTTTGACTAAACATGCTGAATTTTACAAAATTGTTCTAAACCCAGGGGAAAAAATATAACCAAGGAATATTATTTTAAATCGTACCTTCTTCCCCAAAAGAAAGCAGATAAAATACAATATATAGAAAAAGTCCAGAGTACAACCAAATTACAGCATGGACTCTTATAGGATTATTTTTTTTAGAAAACCCTTCCGGTCTAAGGTACTACTTTAGTATAATCCTTCACTCTTTATTTCTACATGTGAAATAAATCAGTAGGAATTAAAAATATTTTACTAAATGTAAATAATGTTTAAATATGAACTGCTATTCAAGTAAAATATAGTATAAAGCTTATTTATATAAATAATCTTTTAATCACGGGTCGAGAGTTTAATGAGATATCCCATCAGTAAACAAAGTTTTCTAATGTATGTTTCTAATAAATTTCCGGTAGTTTGTAGTTAAACTCCATGTTTTCACACACGAACTTAATGATAACCTCACATTGTTCACTTAATTACAAAATACTTTTTATAGTTATGTGTTGTGTGTACAATAGTCATCTACCTACTGATGATTGAATTTATGTTACGGTTAATAAAAACAAGTCCGTTTCTATTACATGTTAAGGAAAATAAATTAGGAAAGGCATTATTTGCAAGAATTCTTGTTAACAGTATTAACCAAGTTCAAGCGCTTACACTAGGACATAGTTCAGGATAATGGCCGCGGGTAATGGCTTGAACCGGCGACGGATTTCGCAAACCGCGCGCCAAGCAATAAGTTTATGGACACTTAAAATGAACACAAAGGACCCCATTTAACTAAACACTGTGTGTAATTAAAACGTTATTTAAATTTTTAATCAAAAAGGAGCATGTTTCTTACCACATTGTCAACGTGTTTGTCTTTTATATATAAAAGATTTTTTCATGATTATTTATCATTAGCAGTGTAAATTACAGAAAAAGATATTCTTTCGTGTTGTATATTAAGTTATCTACACCATCATGACCATAAAGTAATACTCTGATTTAATTTAGAAAATATAGTCAAAAGAGATTTTCATTATTGAAATGTAGAGGCAATGATAAATAATGAACTGACGAAGCGGGAAGAATAATTTTTATATATATTTATTTTTATGTTTGAATAATTTAGATATCCAATTCAATTGATTCGTTTAAAACATTCCCAATCAACTAATTACAAATTATTAAGTAATGCTCAGGTATGTACTTATAAACAACAGGTCAATTGACGCTTACAGCGTAAGAAATTGCAGCAGCCATTGTATTACGTACATCCATTGTAATGAACGAGGGATCTTTTACAAAGAGGCCATTATTTTACGACCGCCACAATTCTTGGAGATTTTTTTTCATTAGCCACTCCTTTACATTGTTCCTAAAATGCGATTCGTGTTAAAACGGGAAACAGGAACAGACCCGCTTTCAAATTGACGTTTGTGGAAATTATAGAGGAAATAAAACAGTGTAAAAAAGGCCCTGTGTATTTTCTTAATATTTTTTAAAAGAATGTATATTCTATGGGTACTCGTTATAAAAGAATTTTAAGAATAATTTTAAATGAAGAAATAATTTATATGCATATAAAAAAATCCAAATTTTATCATATTAAAGCATCTATTTGTGTTATTCTCGAAATATAAAATGGAAATAGAAAAATGTATTAGTTATATGACATCGGTGAGTGTAACCTTTTTTTATGGAAACAAGGAACATTTAAAGCAATACCAATTTCGTTAGTCCAATAAGGTGGCCCATTCAGCGCGTTTTGTTAAAAAGTGGGGTCCGTCGTTTAAACGCCTTCCAATTGAGGAACGGGTCGAAGTTGAATCCCAGGAAAACAATTTAAGGAAAGTCCTCCAAACGATTTTGTGCCATCTTACTTTATTTTCGTTTTACAAATTTTTGCATCTCTCGGAAATTTTTAAAAAGACATTTTCTTATGATTTTGTTTATTATACCTCAAGGTTTACTATGTGTTAACATGTGCCGCTTTGCTCAAAATACATTGTCAAATATTTATTGGTGGTATTCTGTATTGTTGGAGACAACAGAGGCACTTCTACAGTGCCTGTTTCTGCTGTCAAGCAGCAGTGTTGAAGCATTACGGTAATCTTGTGTAAAGGGCGTTATACGTAGTGAAATTACTTAGGTAACGAGAAGAAACATCTTATGCCTCAAGACTACAAGCACAACGTGGTCACCATGAAATGAAGTCCCTACTAGTTTCGTCTTTGAAAAAAGTATTACTTATAACTCAATTATTAATTGTTAATACCAGTTTTTAATAACCTTCTTTATTACATCATATACTACCTAATTTATTAGCATGACATTCGTTATATTAATATGAGTGTAACATAATCAAGGTTTTATGTAAATAATATGTGTAGTGGTGCAGACTGATCTCACTCCAGGGATATAAGACACAATATATCATGTTGTGAGCATTCATAAATTCACGTCGCACATACATCGTGCGCGCCAAGCGGTGTCCATAATTAGTTTTGGACACTGCTAGCTGGCATTAAGTGTAAACACATGGGCCGTCGGTTTTATGGGCCCGTGGCAATATGTCGCTGCAATATGCATGGTAATATTAACAGCATGACAACCGCGAATAGAGATATTAAATAATTGTTAAAACCGCAAAGCTCAACCCTACAACATTGGATATTTGTTAACATTTCATTTGGATCGTGTGTTTGGATAAAATCGGAATAGATTTACAACAGCAGATGTTTGAAATTAAATAATGGACGTTATGTTTTATCTGTTACTATATCGATTTGATTAAAACATACATTCGTTACAAAAACTTACAAAAGTTAGAGTCACGAAAATGTAGTAAAAGCTTATGTTTTCGTAGTAACTTTCCTTTATTCTCTCTTCACTCTGTTCTAGATATCGTACTTAAATATTTAAATGAGGTTTAAATATTGTTTGATTTTAAGTTACATGAGTATATAGCATCCGTTACATAATGTTCTTAATGCAGCACTGTTCGTATTAACTTCAACAAGCCATGTAAGTGATATTGTCGTGTCTACGGATATATCGCATTGTACTAAAATACTTGTGCTTGTTTCGATATCAAGGAGATATTTTTTTTATGTAATTAATTATTACATTACAATAATTGGCTATGTATATAATATTTGGAATGTACATAAAACAAAATTGTTTATTATTGGATAAAGCAGTAGGTATAGTTATTTCTTTTAATGTAATAATAAAATTGTCAAATACTAACTTAATTAAATTAGAATATACTACCTTTTGTTTCTATAAAGGAGTTAGTTCTTGTGCAATAAAGCTATTCAAATACTTTATAAATACTGTAAGAAGCTAATGAAGTCTTAATTTGCCATTATCAATTAGCAAACATAATTAATTAAAAAAAATTAACGTTATTGGTTTTATGAAAAAATTAATCACAAATTTATAGTGTGGTGTTTTTGGACAGGTTAATAAATATTCCCATTGTTCACTAGTCAATGATTGCTAATAGATATTAATATTACAATAACGAAAATGCAAGAATCGAAAACAGGCTATAAGAAGGAATATAATGAATGACCTATAAAAACGGTCATCTCTACGAGCCGGGAATTTATGGCCAGAGTCAGGCGTCTGCTGGTCGAGACTCCCAGAACTGGATTGCACCTACTACAAGCTCATTCGTATATTAGGCCAATGTATTGCCTAAAGATTTTCAAAATTTTTTTTAACCTATTAAAAGCATTAATGAAAACATTTACTTAGTATTTGGACAGACATTCTGAAATTTAAGTGTAAACATTATAAAACATTGTTAATAGCTATTTAAAAAAAATCAGGCACTTAAGTGACCATGATTCAGATTTTCTCAATACAACGAAACAAGTATAATTGTCATTTGATAGAATAACTATGATATTTTGCTACGAATCATTGTCTGCGATTCTTTTTCATTTCATAAATAGACCCTACCGTTGTATTTACCTAAAGGAAAAATCATAATAACAAATACTTTACTTGTATAAAGACAGTGCTCGGTAATGAAGTCCAAATTTGCCTCGTTTTCTTTCCGTTTCGAGTTTTTGTATTCGATTTAAAAGCGCAAAAATAGTTGGCAAATGTTAGGGGCGAATTCCGGGCACGTGGCGGACCCATGATGTGAAGATTCCTCGTGACGCCTCAAAAACTGGGGATTGGCCTCGCAATCTCGTTGTCTCCATAATGAAGTCCTTTGAGTTATGTGCGATTTACTTTGGGCCGCTCGGGCTTTTTGTTTGTACGTTTACTTTAAGCTTTTCTCAACAACCCTTTAACAAGTCCTTGTTACAGAATTGTATGTATTTTGTTAATTAAATTTATTACGAATTCCGGGAATCAGTATTAACTGATTTACAATTCTTTTTGTCGTGTGCGATGAGACAAAGACCTTCGAAAAATATGATTCTTTGGTCTTCGCTTATATACTGGATACATATAGGCGAAGACCGGGCTAAGTAGTATTCTTTGGGAGAGGCAAATTTCCTAAGGTGGACTGCTGCGGCCCGATGATAATGATTAATAAAAAGAATTTACATGAGCTAGACGATATTTAGAAAACTCTAGAATTTATGCTACTCGTATTTCTATATTTTAAATGTCAATATAAACTTACAGGTTTTATCAGCTTCTTCTGTTTACTAGATCATGCATTGAACTAGATCTCAGTAAAAACAGAACACTCTTTTCCCCAATATCCAGTCAGGACATCCGTCGTAAAATGGGTACTCAAGGGACACTTGCCAAACAGTTTGACTGAATATCTTGTTTCTCTTTCTTTATTTAAGTTGCCTGCAGTAGCCACAATAATTTTTGGCCCTCGTGTATTTAAATATTATTATTATTAACATAGTTCGCAACCTGTAACTTACTTTATTACTCCAGAAAGTATAAAACTACTTGTAAATTAAAATGACTAAGTAAAACTTGAACAATGTTTAAATAATCACAATAATTCATAAAAATCTGACACTAAAGTTGTTGTAATGTAAATAATTTTTAAATTAAACTTTCCTGTCCTAAAAATATTATGATTTTTTGTGTAATTTAAGAGAAAACAATAAAACACTGCACAGATTGAGAACACTGGGCATACGGCCGATTCACGCTTGACCAAATAAACAAGAAGCTTTAGTATTTTATTGAATTAAGGAATTAACAGGCACGCACCATTCGGCCGATATAAAAGTGCCCACAAACTGTAACACAGCACAAGTGAGAAGCGACAGCCGTTGTCGGACTACTCACTTCGTCATAAAAGCAGTCAATTCAAAAAAAAATTAACCGCCCAATGTTATAACTCTTCCTCTCTACTGAGTGCTCGTCCAAGTAGAATTTTTAATTTTACATATAAAAAGGCGTTGCACAAAATGGCAGCAAACTATTCAGATGACATCCGCCCCATGGCCTATCCCATGAAGCTGTAAGTATATTTCCTACTACATATTCGTATCCTTTTTTTACATCGAGTTTAGTTAGTTTTAGTGTTTAAATTTAATTTTCATTTGACTTAACAATTTCTTAAACACGTTCTTAAGATATAGCCTCGTTAGTTATTTTTTATTTTATTTAAAGAGAATTATTATCATAAACCGCTGTCAAGATTCTTTTCCATCCTCTTTTACTTACAGTGTATTTTAAGTGATAAATGATTAATAAAATTAAATCTTATTAATAATTTTCATACTTTGCTTATTCAATAGGGTCTCTTCAGAAATTGTAGACCACATGATGGGATGGAACATTCCTGAGGAACACCAGGGCATGGTGCACGAACACTGGCGAAATTTCCCCGCCGTCAACAAGTACTACCACCTAGTCCTAGCCCTCATCTACACCATGCTTATGGTCACTTCACTGGTCGGAAACGGCATCGTCATTTGGATATTTAGCACGTAAGTAATTTCAATAGAATCCTAAAAAATATATACGTATAATAAGGAAATTTCATCGTCACTATATAACATATATTTTTATACTAGGCAGTGTTATTATTTTGTTTAATTCAACATAATATTTTAAACACTTAATTTGACAAATATTTAATGATAATTTCCTATTACTTATTTCATAGATTTATAACTGAAAGCGAGAATGAAAAAAGTTAAGTTAGATTACAACGTTTCAGTAATTAAATTATAAAGCTTAAATAAACTGTTCAAATTAATTGATCTCTATTGAAGCTAATTCTCGTAAATACAAGGACAATTTTCGCTGTAATTCAAACAAACAACTGTAATCATGACAACGCTGTCATGCTCGGGACACACCAATCTCTCTTGTTTGGGATCGCCCGAGGCCATCTTCAGGGTTTCCGAATCTCGCAGCGAGATTCCTGTTAATTATACTCGCGTTGCAATCTTTTACTGTTTTAAAAGTATTTTTAATATAATATTTTCTCATGTTCAGTAATACAATCAGAAAGACATTAATACACATTACTCTTTTATTCGTAATTTGTTTAAAAAAAATGTTCTTAAGTTAATTTTGAACACATTTAAAGCATTTTATATTTTAAATTATAGTGAATACAACATTTTTACATCTTCGCAGGATACAAAATAATTACCTTTACAGGTTAAATTTAACTAGAACAAATCGATTGTATTTTCCTATTTATTTTCTTTTTCATTTAATTTATCTCTTTCATAAGAACTTTTAGATGTTTTAAGTATATAACTACGTACCTATTTCATAAGAATCTATAAAGATATGTCTACCTTTTGAAGCGCTTGTAGTTTATCTTAAGTAGTTAAACAGCCGATAGATGATTGTCATAACGAAGCTGAAGTTAATAACGTGGAACAAATTGAGGAACGGATCAAGTGCTGTTGACTTAGACCTCACTTTGTGGCGATTTAATTAACTTTCTAGGCGTGCTGGGACCACCAAGAGTTGACTCACGCCACAGAGCTACGAAGTTTCGTAGCGGCGATACATTCTTAATGTTCTGTTGTTCATTCGCATGTTCCACGTACCTATACCACAGATAATATTGCATATCAAATCATGAGTTTTATAGTTCGTTGTACAATATGTTAGTGGCATTTGATGCATTAAGCCTGTCGTTTTTACAAAATTTTGGGCATGAGAGATTAAAAAAAAATTATGTTTTAGTTCATATCTTAGTTACCCACATAGGTTTACACTTTTACTAGGGTCAGCTAATAAATTTTTCAGTGTCAGTTAAGCTAGCTTAATCTGATTTAAGTCCTTCAATTTTTTACATGTATGTGTCTTAAGTAGTAATCCAAAAATTACTAAATATTTATGTAAATACGGATTCATAGACAACAGTATTTTATTAAATCTCAGTGAAAAATAATTAAAACACGGCATTAAAAGGGATTTTCCTCGGACATCCGCGTGGAAGTTTTCCAACGAGTGTCACCGACAAAGTTGAGAACCGATCTCCCCCTCGCCCCTCCTGCGCCTTCTCCCTACTCCGGAAAACGATTCCGATGTTCCGCAGATACATTTTTATTCGATTTCTATTTATCTTCCCCGCTCCGTACGAATCTGTGTCATCAGGTCGACTGTAGCGTCATTTGATACACTTGATGCTGTATCCAATATCTAATAATCATTTCGAAATTGTATTTTTTGTTTTCCTTCGTATTGAGAAGACAGTCTAATTACAATAATTTAAATATACCTGAGGTACATAACACTATATTCCCATAACATTCTATTTATTGAACTTTAAAAAACGCAAAAATAACAATTTTCTGTATTATAGGCCAAATAACTATTTTCTATGTGCACATTATCTTCTTTGTTATATGTAGCGAGATGGTTAAATGTTGACCAGGACCCACACGAAGTAACATTACTAAAAAAATTCTGTAGATACTGAAATAATTAAATATTCAAATAATTCTTGCAACTGAGATTGCAGTGCAATTATATTGGTATTCGGTCACAGGAACAAGTAGTAATTGGAAAAGTTATACCTATCGAGAGGTTCTGAGAGGTCTCTACTGACATAAGAATTTTAATATTCTACAGATCCTGGTTTATGGAGTGAATTACGTAGATTAGATTTTATCTTTAATAAAAACCGATATCTTTTATGGGTTTTATCGTATGATAAGAAACAAATCTTTAATCTGAAGACAAACTTTCTTTAAAAATTAATATTATTTTTCTTTAAATGATGCCAATTTTTAGTAAATTAATAATGTAAAAACACACATATGTAAATTAATCGATTCACATTAACGTATGCAATGTTAACATAGTATATATTCTTTGATGAAGCTGTAACAATAAGTATCAAACGAGAACGTTCAAAAGCAATTTTCTCGTTAATTAAAAGCGAAAATAAGTATGTCACCGCGTCACATGTCATTTCATGTAACGAATTGTTTATCACATATGTTACTCGCATGCGAAGTAAATTAACCTTTCTAAGTCGACCAACGTTTTAATAATTAAATATCGCACTTGTCTTTGCCTCAAGTTTAAATAATAATCATCATCATTTCAATGGATGGATATTTTTTGAATTGGGCTGAAATAGCACGAGACTGTATTTCGTGAAATAAATTATAAGTTAAATGATAACAAAATTTTTTCATTTGAGATATATTCATCTGAAAAATTATGTTAAAGTGTAGATTTTTTTTGTGATATAAAGGATATTTATGTATTATTTACTATATTAAATAATTATAGTACTTACGCAGCAGTGTTGTTTTAACCCAAATATCTTAAAGACTGAGTATTTAGCAAACGCGCTTAATCATCCATGACTTTATTATTATATAAAATAAAGGTTCTTACCCCATCACAGATAAAAAAAGTTCAACTAATCAGGTGAGGACTGAAAATTGTGAGGAATTTGATAAGTATCTTCAGCGTCCATTTAAAAATATAATGTTATTTGTGCACATGTATGAGTTAATGTTTGTCATTTCTTTATTTTGCTTATTCTTAGACACAAATATAAAATAATCTTTCTCTACATAAATAACCTTTATTGTACATTTTAAGAGGAACACAGGATTGTGTGGTAATTCTACCAAACTATAACCCATTTATCCTCTTTCCTTCAGTGGAGGTTCTTCGAATACATTTTTCACTTAGACACATACTACATTAATCATATAACACTTGAAATAGTAATATGTATTTATTTAAATTCCAGGTCGAAATCTTTACGCAGCGCCAGTAACATGTTCGTAATTAACCTAGCGGTGTTTGACTTGATGATGATGTTAGAAATGCCGCTGCTCATCGTCAACTCCTTCTACCAGTACCCTGTCGGTTACCAGCTTGGCTGCGACGTCTACGCGATACTCGGCTCCATATCAGGCATCGGCGGCGCGATCACAAACGCTGTTATCGCATTTGATAGATACAAGTATGCTCTTTGATATTAAAAAGTATTTTCATACCCATGTTTCTCTATAAAAAAAATATTTAATTATAATATCACCAACAAGTTCGATAGTTATTTTAATTTATATTATATTTGCTTCTTTCTTAATAAACAGTAATCATTTATCTTATTCATTACACAGGACCATCTCTTGCCCGTTGGACGGAAGGATAAACAAAGTACAGGCGTCCTTACTGATTGTGTTTACTTGGTTCTGGTCGCTACCTTTCACCATCTTACCAGCTTCAAAGACTTGGGGACGTTTTGTGCCGGGTAAATATAAAAAATGTACACTCTCATCAAATACATCTTCAGAATTTCTCCAGAAGTTATCGCAGACGCAAACTGCATAATAGTAATTCAGATTCATGTTTAGTATTATAGTAAAAGTCGAGTTTAAATACATATAAGTAGAATAAAAAAAACACATTTTTATAATCATTATTATTAGCCAAAAGACACTCATTCAATGTCAAAGTCACACGATGTCATTATAATCATATATGTAATTGCGCGATGCTGTTATTTTTCTGACATATAGTTTGAATTTGCAGAGGGCTTCCTTACTACTTGTTCGTTCGACTACTTCACCGACGATCAGGACACCAAGGTCTTTGTAGCCTGCATCTTTGTTTGGAGCTATGCAATTCCGATGACACTCATTTGCTACTTCTACTCTCAACTCTTCAGTGCTGTGAGTAAATCATTTAAGATATTTATATAAGAATTAGAATATCGCCACCAGCACTCTACCGTCGGCGTGCCTTGAAAAGCACCTGAGAGGAAACTACTTCATGTAAAGAGCTGAAGCTTATTCTATATCAATTATCAAGTATAGCGCTTTTCAAACCGCATGACACACGCCTCGAGAACTACCGTCTCTATAATGGGAAAACCTAAATTTTTTAATAGATATGTATAGACTGAAATGTTGTCAGAAAATGTAAATATTTTTTACAAATCTACTCTATAGGTTCACATTTTCGATTCTGAGAAAAATAATATTAAAGTATATATTAAAAGACATCCCACATAATACCTGTTCCAAAAAAATAATTTTGTTATTTTAATACTTTCGAGATTTTTGTGAGAATTCAGACTCTTAGCATATTCAGAATATAAAATAAATTCTCTAAATCCATTTTATTCGGTACCCGAAACCTTTTCCCTAAATCGTATATTAAAACGAATCGGACGCAACGCACCTAATAAATATTCAGCTCGATTTCGTGGTCCCGTAGGATTTCTCTATTGAATAATATCCTTATTACATATTCAGGAAGCTCATTGATCGACCGCACTTTTAATATGTAAAAAAATGTTTACGTCCAGGAAATTAAAACGAGCAGAAATTTTATCCGTTTTATATCTTCAAAAATGTCTTTAATTACGTTTTGCTTCATTAATATAGGAAGAATATTAATTAATATTTAATGTTCATAGCGGGACGAGAAAAAAACTGGATGAATATACGAATAAAATACACACTTTGATAAATATAAATAACAATATAATTAAGGTTTTTCGGTCCCTGCTTTTTAAGAACGAAAATATTTTTAGAAAGAATTCTCATAGGAAAAATGACAATTTAAATGGAAGAAAGATTTTTAAAATATCTGACCTGTCCTCAGGTACGACTTCACGAAAGAATGCTTCAAGAACAAGCTAAGAAGATGAACGTCAAGTCGTTGGCTAGCAACAAGGAGGACGCGAGTAAAAGCGTTGAGATCAGGATAGCGAAGGTCGCCTTCACGATCTTCTTCATGTTCGTTTGCGGGTGGACGCCATACGCCTTCGTCGCTATGACTGGAGCTTACGGAGACAGGTTCATTGTTTTTACTGTCGTAATAAAAAAGGTACTCAGTTATTAATCGGTCAGTTTGTATCTTTTTATTTGATAAAGCGGCGAGAGAAGCAGATGGTGCGCGGTTCGCCTGCAATAGAAATGAGGCACCTAGTAATGATGTATAAACACTATCACATTGCGCACATTGCCTTTAGATTACGTGAAATTCCATATACGGAACAATATATTTATTAAGCATACCGACAAGCTAAAAAACATTAAAATTTATATATAACAAGAAAACAATTGTCGATGATTATTAATAAAACATTGTCTTTATCAGGAACCTGCTGACACCTGTTGCCACGATGATACCAGCCGTTTGCTGCAAAATCGTCTCTTGCATTGATCCATGGGTGTATGCCATCAACCACCCAAGATACAGGTCAGTATCGCAATCCGACGGAAGAAACACCAAGCAAAAAAACATGTTGTACTACTCATAACTTGGTTTCGGTTACTATAAACAGTAATTTAAATCAACGAATGGCCCATACAAAATTCTGAAACTTGGTGCACCCACAACTCGGAAACCCGACAACATACCAACAAAATTCCAACGGCTCTTATCTTATCTAAGCGAGATCTGTCTGTATGACAAATTTCAGCCTCCTACCCCTTGTAGTTTCCGAGATTGAAAATTGTTGACAGACAGACGGTCGGACGGATATTGTCGTTTAAATAAGGATATTGAATTAAACAGAAAGTTGGTACCACTCTCTATTTACCACGCCTGAGTTGACATTAATTTATTTGTTTTCCCTTCAGGGCTGAGCTGCAGAAGCGTGTGCCATGGCTTGGTGTCCGCGAACAAGACCCTGACGTGGTGTCAGGGACCGCGAGTGTCGCCACCGCGCAATCCCACACTCCCACAGCTGAAGCCTGAACACCATCCCCGATGTAATCGAACCAGCGCCACTTGTACATAACCTTTATACATATCTATAACATTGTAATATTTCAACGTACTGTATTTATGAACTGTTCAATTAAGTGCCTTTTTACTGAATGCGTTATATCGGATCGTTTTTAATACTTGTACTATTAATTATTTCGCGAGGAATATTAACGATTGCAGTACTGATATGAATATTTATTTAGTCTATAAGTTTCTTAACAAAGCGCTGAGCTCGATTACATCGTATCGATATTGAATTGTTACTGCATATAAAATACGACACGGGCTTGTTTCTAGGACACCGATAACGCTTTAACAGTAAAATTTAAAAATTGTTAATTTTTTATTAAATAGCATATATTATTTGGTGTAATTAATATGCAATACTTGTTCAGACGAGTGGACAAAAAAAACTTATTCAAAAAATATTTAACGGACTGATCCCGACGACCATGGCGAACTCGGTTTATTTTTGAGCAAATAAAGTGGTTTGTTTAAAATTTTGGCTTTTTATTATTTTTAATATCCCGTCATATGATATACTTTTTATTAAGAACCATAAATTGGTATAATTATATAAATAAAATCTATAACATTTATGTAAACGGTTTTGAAATCTGTAATCATATAACTTTAATACAGTTACAGTTCTGTATCAAAATCTATTTGTATTTACATTTACTTTAGATTTTACATACACTACAAAAACTGTTGCATCTTTAGTTTTATAATAATACACTGATAATATATTATACTAGTATTGACTGAGATTATCATCTCAATCAACGGACGTCCACTGTTGGACATGGGTCTCTTTTATGGATGGAGCTCTTCAAAACTTCAGGCTTGCGCTGCTTGACTAAGGTAAAGTTCAATAAATTTAGATTAACAATACAACAAAGCCCAGCAAAATTTTTCAAGCATAAATTACTTTGATATATTATTTCACGAAATAATTTATTATATTGCGCATAAACAACGTATTTTTTTGTTCTGTGTAGCGAGGGAGAAGGAAGGATCTCGGCAATTCTTTAGATATTAAAAATTCGCTTCAAACCGGTCACCCGCGAGGTACCGCGCACCTGCGTTCTTTGTTTTCCAATTTTCAGGCTATCCAGAGCTACATTGGTTTAATTTTCCATTTCTATTCTGCAGCTTTTTAATCTTGCTTCTGTGTATGTCAAAGTTTGCAAACCAAATTTTTTAAATAATCGTAATATTTATTAAAAAGAAATATAAATTTATTATGGTTGTGTGTAAGAAAGTACTAGATTTTCTTAATAAACAACTTTTTTTTATTCTTTCTTATAACCATCTTTAAAAAAGTTAAATTATTACGTTACACATAAAGTACATGATATTGAAAATTTTAACAGTATAGTAATAGTAAATTTTCTTCTCTTTTTTAAATATATATCGTATAAATCGCAATGGAACACCGATGGGAATACTTCCAAATTTCATTCGACACTTGAGCTGCTTCGTTAGATAACATTTTCTTTAAATAGATAACTTATAGTTGCAGTCTGCTCTGGCCTTTAAGCTTGTGTATTAAAATTATTGCTGCATTAGAATAATCAGAAAATTATTAAAGAGATATTATTAAAGAGATTCACTTGTAGAATAGCGAAGAGCCGAAAATGGTTCTGGAGACTAAATTTTACTAACCGTATAGAAATTTTGTAAAACACTGTAGACTAAAATCCTTAAATTTCTTTTGTATTTATAATAGGCAACTTCTTTTTTACTTTCTCTATTAGTTAAACACAAATATACAATATATTTTTTATACCTTATAAAATACCACAGAGATTTATAGTACAATCTATTGCATTAGATAAGGACAATTGCACATGTATGCTTTTATTTTATTTCTAAAAAATTACTTTAGGTTTTATGTTTAACGCCTATATTTATTATTTTAACTATCATCCAAGATAAATTAAAATTGAATTTGAAAAAAAAAAGTATTCAACTCGAACAGCAGTAAATGTTACGGCAGCCTCGTGTATAAACTTTTATATAATGCTAATTTTGAGACACAACTGCTGAATGTTTATCAACTTCAAAGAATTCTCTTTAGTCCGATTTATTTTGACCGTCACTTGTTACCCTTTTATTAACCGCAGGACTCTCTTTTGTTATTTAACGCCGATCAACCACTTTATCTCAGCTTATTTAAAAGAATAAAAATATCATTATGCTATGAACAAAATTAAAGGAAATTTAAAACATATTCCCTAGAAAAGTAAAATCCAATTTATTTTATAAGATTTAATAAAGTTATACATCTTTATGATAAAGTATGTTACCTAATCCGCCTAAATTTTTTACGCTTACTTAATAAATTTCAAGTTGTCTATGTATTACTTTAAACTACTCCTTTAATAATTTAAATTTCCCGACTGATCGAAAAACGAAACGCGCTTCTTATATTTTCATGCAATCACATAAAATATTGCTTTGCCTTCAGCAGCCAGCAGCAGTAATTGTTTTTATTTAAGATTCCCTATTTATCTTTTGTATTATTTAATTTGTTATTAGTAATTATTTTAGTTTAAGTACACAGGACCATTACCGATCTTGGTAGACCAGAAAATAAATTAGTAAAACAATAACTTTAGGTTTTTACAGTAGGCAGAGTCTAAAAATAAAAAAAATCTCGACGACTAATACTATTTACTGTAATTTTATGAGCGTGACAATGGAATCATTATGTAAAAGTTTTTGAGAGCACTTCTACCGAGGCACCTATCAAACTTATAAGTACGCAGACGTCGTTAAAAGGTTTTTTAAAGGGATAATAATCTGTCCGTGAAACGGTCTGGAACGAAGTTGAGGATACTTTAAATTGAAGAGTTTAACTACAGATTCAAATGTAACAAATGACATGAAAGCTTTAACTGATGCTTTAGTAAAATTCAGTTAAAATTATAAAACTTAAATAATACGTTCCAGAAGAGCAATTTTAGTTATTATATTAAAATGTAAGAACGGTTTAAAGAACAACCAAGCAATTTTTATTAGTTGTCTTCAATTAAGCGACAAAATGTACAGGATTTTCATCAGTTTAAGGAGCCGCCTGTCACTAACAATGAAGTGCTAATTATGATATTTTAACTGCGACAGGGTTCAATAGTCACATTGTGATAAAATTTGTTAAGTCTCGTTAAATTGGTAATTTCTATAGCTACTGTACCCTACAAATATAATCACGATGTTTGCATAGTACTGTAGAGCGTTACATTTGGTCTTTCGCCTTTCGCCTTTCGCATTTCGTCTTTCGTCTTTCGTCATTTGTCTTTTAGAGACCTCCACCGAAGTACCACACAGTGTGCAAATGTTAGGTTTCAGTTTGAATGCCGATGTAGATCATAGTTTTGTAGTAACGAGAGTTACGTACTTTCCATTTTCATCACACTACTTAGATCGCCCAACTAATACTTAGATATTAAATTCGTTCCTGTAACTTCATTTCCAGATTAACATTACCATTCTTGTGTATAACAAGAAAGGTAGAACATTTATTGCGCATGAAACTAATATTAAAAGAAAATGTTTTATGATATTTCCACCCAACTTTACGGAATATTTACTGTCCGTGTGTCAAATATAGTAAAGAGAGGAATGCAAAATGGACGTGTCCGGAAACGACGCGAAACTCCATTAATGTTCGCCTTGATCGACGGAAACTGACGTTTGTTCGGAGTGCCACACAACAAACGCTAACGCTTCACACAGTGACAAAGCTCTGTGAATAAACATCAAGTTTAAACGTATGCCTGTTCTTTTTTTTTTATTCGTCGAAGTGACGAGCCTTGCAAGGCATTTGCCTGATGGTAAGATATACATATGCCCATAACAAGGCTGCGCTGGTTAAGATGGTATACACTGCACCACACTGCGCACGTTGCATGGAGACATTAGGTGTTAAGTCTCGTTACCTCAGTAATTTCACTAGCATACAGTACCCAACAAATTTGAACACAGTAATATTTGGACGTTATTATTTGGCGGTAGAAATAGGAGTTGCGGCGGTACCTACCCAGATACTCTTCGGTAACGGAGACTTACCACCAGTAAATGTCCTATTAACGTAGGTTAAGATTCAATTTGGGTAGTATTGCGACCTCTGCATCTCTTGAAATATAATGGAATTGAAATTTGAAAGCGCCATCAAGTTTCTGAAATTTAAAACGCGAAACCCTCCCGCGCTTTTTGCTTCGAAATAAAATTTTCAATCAACAATCAATTTTGTCTATTACTAAGAGTATATTACTTACTTTGAACTCTTTATTGACCACAAAATAATTAGATCTCTTTCAAAATTATTCAATCAAGTGCTGAATAAGTAGGTCACCAACTAAAGCTGTTGGAGATAAAACTGAACAAATATTTCTTATTTTCTAATACATTGCTAAATACTTAAATCTCATTACAAAGCACTTAAAACTGAATTAAAATGATATATATACATGTATATATCAAACATAAGATTGTACTAATAGACCAGACACTGCATTATGCTACAACAGTTCTAGTAAGACAAATAAGACTTCAAGCTCATTAGAGCCTCTCGGTCATGGCCTGGAGGCGTAAACATACAGGCATTGAATACCATGAAATTAAACCACGGATGTAATTATTTCTTGGAGTTAAATACATATATGTAACTATGTTTAGAAGACTTCGACTATATTAGACGAGATCAAAAATAAGGTCATCACCATTCAATAAAAATCTAACAATTCTTTGAGCTCTATCAGAGACTAGTTTTTCAAGGAATCTTTTTTATGCTACTAGGCGATTAGACGAACAAGGCGTTCACCAAAAGATTAGTGATATACACTGCACCACATTTAGCTCGACGTCTTGTGACTTAAGATGTTAAGTCTCTTTACCCCACTCATCCAGATAACACTTACCGTCCAAATAAATCAATAATAATCGGAGTGTAACAGAAAATCTAATGAAGAATTGATAAAGATAGCAAAAAGTAAATTAAGTATTACTTTAAGTGAAGCAATAAAATGTAAATTTTTGTGACCCTCTAAGAAAACGCTTAAAAAAAGCAGGTCACTGAAAAACGTTTACTAGAATTCTTCCTATTTAAACAGTTTCCGTCGTCTCATGAAGATTTCTTACTCGTTCTCGTTTTTAAAAGCTTAATGTTTTTCAGACACAGATACTGTTTCTATTTTCTTGGCCATTAGCACTTTTTGCACATCAATTACGATAATATATTTAAATCAATGAACAAACTTATTTACATGTTAACATTGTTACAAAATCTACATTTAATGTACGAAATTATTATTTTGAATATGTTTTTACCCGACAAAGAATATTTTTATCTAACTAGCTAGCTATATTATTAACAGTATAAATACTGAAGTTTGGTAAAAGCAAATAATAAACGACGATGTAATAAAAATCAACATATGCGAATATTCGAAAAATTTTAAAATTATCATCTTAGACATTATGTATATATATCATTCATTATATTATTATTTAGTCAGATGCTTTATCTTGTTGGTGATAGGGTTTTTTGAATCCGCCTAGCTAGCCACCACTTTGTCTTCCAGCTATTAGCGCATTATAGCCAGAGTACCATACCAATATCAATAACCTAATTGTCACTTAACACCGTGCAAAATTAAAAGCAATTGTTGCTGTATAAAAAAAAACATATATGTTAAAGTTATTCAGACTATGTTGGATAGAATTCAAGCGGAAAAAGAGGTTTTTAAAACTATTTTCCCCCCGCTCTCTTCGAAATTGTGCTCAATTGTTTTGTTTTACAGTACGCGTAATGAGAAATGTGTATAGCGCCGTAAGTGCAATATGTGGCTGGGGTGAAATGAGGGGGAAAGTTTGCGAGAGAGGAAATTGAACGGAAGTCTCTTTGTTTAATTCTTCCCTGTAGAGACATTGAGGGCGGTGGAAATTCTTTCACATTTAAATGAAAACCATTCAAATGTATTATTTAGTTTCCCCACGCTTAAAAACATTGAAAGAAAATAAACACATATATTATTGTGTATTTTCTTCCTTAGTTCCTTTAAGTGACATTCAATTACATAATCAATGTTGTTAAGTTCCTCATCATTCCACTGCTGTACATAAACATTTCCAAAAATCTCTTTTTTTTTTCGGGTGATGTCGATGCTTTCGGCCACCATTATGGCCGTGAAAGCTTCATCGGACCCTGCGCTCGCGG
>DWLS01002066.1:0-19186 GCA_018246255.1 Pachliopta kotzebuea
ACCAAAACTTGATAATGAGTAAACTAACGGCCTAAAATTAATGTAATAACTTCTCAATGACGTACAGAATAAACTTATGATTATTGTCTATTTTTTATTTATCTGTCGAAGCCATCTTTCATTGAGTATCGTTATGATATAGTTTTTTTTTGTGTAGAAATTATAATTCAAAAATACTTATACATTACGCTCGTCGCTTTGAGACGAAGGTATTAAGTCTCGTTACCCCAGTAATTTCACTAGTATACGTCACCTTTCAAACGGGAACACAGTAATAACTGCACATTACTATTTGGCGACAGAAATAAGAGCTGCAATGATATCTACATTGACGGTCTCAGGAAACTGAGAAGTACCGCCAGTGAAAAGATTAGCTTCAACAATAACCCTGTCCAAATGAACGCAGATTGGTAAAGGTTAATGATTTTTCAAACTTTTTTCCAGCACAAATTATGTTAATTTAAGAAAATATTAATTATAATTTTAAGGTTAATGAAACTATTAAAATTTTTAATTAATATCCGACTGCTGATTTTGGTTTCTTTCGTAACCGATGATTACTGTGCCAATAATCCTTACAGACGCATCTTAAAACTATTTAATATTTAATAAAATATTTAATTATTTTACTTGAACAAAAAACTTGAAAATTTTTACCAGCGGAAATGTTTATATTCATTTTATTATTTATATTTTCACATGCTTCCGGTTTAATATATGAATTGAACGGTGAGTATATTTGACGTAATTAACTTATCTAATTGATTCAGAAATATTAGGGGCTAGTTAGGATTATTAGATAATACCGTATTGGGCTGATAAACAGTAATGTACAAACGTTACTCGTTAAAGGGTTGCTGTGTGCTTGTGAAATTACTGTGGTAACGAGACAACACCTTATTTCTCGAGGGAATGAGTGCAATGCTTTGTATACCATTTTAAACAGCATCACGTTATCACTTACTATAAAGCGAACGTTTTTATCGTTTATTCGTTTTAACGAATAAAAAAATTTGCTGTTTAAGGATTTTTGGCAGAATTCAGATCCAATAAGATTTTTTTTACGCTATCATTCTCCACATTATCTTTACATATTGGACACTTAGCAATTGATGTAGATACTGTGGTTGCTCCGACAAGAAAGCTATACTACCAATAAATTTTAAACAAAAAGTTAACCCTAGATTTGTCAGTGATTTTAATGTTAAATACTGAATCCTAAAGGAACTCAATACTCCCGGATGCCGCCAGTATTCCACTTCGACCCTTATGAGTTATGCGTGGAACAAGAATCAGGGGTCTACTGTACAGTAGACATTGATCTAGTATCAGATCAACACAGCGATCTGTTTACAATGATAAAGGTTAGTACATATATTTTTATACTATCTAGCAACGAGACGAATAAGTCGTTTATTTGATGGTAAGTGTTACACCTAACAAGATATTAAAAATATTCCAGGAATACAGCGAGCGGAAGGAGACCCATTTTAATCATACAAGGTTGACTTACGGGATCTGTGTTACAAAAATGTGCAAAAACTATTTAAAAGTAAATACGATAGGGGATAAGAAAGTGGTGATCGAGAAATGCATAAATGAATCCATTTGGAAGGAATATAAACTGAAAATAAAGATTAACGAAGATGTAATTTGTAGCGATGTGGAAACGGTTGCGGAATTGGATTCGGCTGACATCACCGTTGCAGTTGTACTTCTAAGCTTTGCTGTTCTCAATTTATTTGGGAGCGTTTATGATTTTTTATTAAAAAAAGAGGATGACAAAGGTAATAATGATTTATTTATTATCATCATAAAGGAATGCAAACGAAGTTGGTTCCTTCACATATTGAACTGCAAGGGAATGAAATAGCAGATATCAGGGCAAAGTTAGCGGCTCGAAGTGGGTTAGAGTAATATCTAGATTTAGATTATTTTGAAATATTTTCTAAATTTAAAATGAATATGTCACTATAATAGTTCCAACGAAAAAGGAGTATGGTACAGAACGATTAAATGTCACTCGCTTCGTGTATTTTGGTGTTACACGAGCAATTTAAGTAGGAAAGTTGTTATTATAGGGCACAAGCTCCAGTCTGGTGACACAAGCAATAAATTTTTATGTTTTATATAATAAAGCAAGTTAGATCACCAAATTGTGTAGAATGTGATATCCCAGAGGGCACGCATCATCTGCTAATGGAGTGTGCCAGAATTGAACCTATTAGAAATTTCGTCATTTCGTTCCTAAATCTAAATAAAATCGACGTTTATCTATATAATGGAATTCTTCCACATCCATGGAGGGAAGATGCTTCGACTTTATTCAGATTTATTGCGAAACTAGTTCTAAAGTAGATTGTAGTATAGTATGTGTAGTGTCGTAGGTATAGTGCCTATGACTAGCAGTAGATGTCATTGTCTTCGCTATCATTTCAATATAGACTGATTGTAGTCATAAACTAATTTTACATCCGTGGCAAATCCTTTGTTTCACGTGAGAGTACACACCAGCTCTAAAAAGCATACAGATTACGTCGGACTTACACCGACTAATAATCACGAGGTTTCTCCTTCGAAAAAAGTTTTAATAAGAACATGGTAATAGTATTTCATTATTAATTTTGAATACATTTATCATAAGTTACGTTAATTTTTTTTATCACTATACGTTTTTCGATGGACCGGGTAAGTACCTGTAAGTTATTGGTAAGTAACTTAATTTTAGTTCAACTTAATAATGATTGTTGTAAACTTTAGGAATGTGTTTTTGAGACTTAGAAAATAATTTAAGGATTTATAATTCAATACAGACAACGCAAGGATACCGCGGTCGCTTTAATGTTAGAGAAATTAACCGCTTAGATTTAACTTAGTTATCTAGGTCATATTTAAATATTCGTATATGATTAAAACAAAATTGTTGTAATTTAAGTATATATATATGAAAGCTAGATTATTCTAAGACAGCACGCTTTTTCTCCGTCCTCACTTAACCTTATGTGTGATTGTCAATAAAAGCGTTCTGATAAAGCCTTTTGATAAAGCTTTCAATTAACTCTTCGTCTTCCCCGACACTTTAATAAACAATAATATATATCTTTTTTAATGGACAGGTAACAAATGGCTGTTAAGTTTCTCAGTCAGGCAGAACTGGCGCAAGTTGACTGCACCAAGTATGCAAAACGCTGAACCGAGAGTGCAGCGCCTGAAAGGACTTAACGGCTTGAGGTGCAATATTAGTTGACAAAATATTTACCCTTTTTTAGCAGTTGGACGAAGTGAATTGCCTAAACTTCCTCAGTAGTAAGAAATATGTCATAACAAAAAGATTTTTGATGGCAATCGGTGGCAGGTCTCCGTTAGCGGAGACCGTCTAGTTGGGTTCCACCGCAACTCCTTTTGCAGCCGATGAAAAGTAATGAGCAAGAATTACTGTGTTTCGGTTTGAAGGGTGATGTATTTTAGTAAAATTACTGGGGCGACGAAATTTAACACCTCTCAAGACAGCGAGCGCAATGTGGTGATGTATACCATCTTAAACATTCTATTTTATGGGCAAGCGTATCATTTACCATCAGGTAACGCCTTGCTCATCTGATCGCTTCGACGAATAAGACAAAGAGTGCAATGTACTCTTGTGGAAAGTGACTGTGACACAATCACACTGGCTACTATCCCAAATCTCTTTAAAAATCCCTTCCATGTAATGTTTACGGTTTTTCTTTATTAGCTTTCCTCTTCTTGGTTTAGGTAAGGGCCCTTTTTTACATTATATTCCTGTGTTTTTTTCAGAGCTTTCATAATCTTCCTGGTAATCGTCGAACATTCCTTAATACCATTCACAAACTGTACAGAGAACACTCATCTTTTAGAAATGGTCAGTATATTTAAATATTAACCTTCAAAAATATTTTATTTTTGAAATTATTGAAATCTTTCTGCTTTATTATTTAAAGTAGTTTATTTTCTCACAGAATCAACGACGAAGGATTGAATAACTTTTCTCCGAATTATTGCAATTTTAAGATAGCTTTCAATGATGATGACGATAGTTTTTAATTCTGTAACATAATGACAAAGACCATAAAGTATGAAACCTGAAAATAGCTTCAAGAAGACCTGGATATTAATAAAATCAAAGGGCTATACTTTGAAGCCAATCTCTCCTGCTCGTGGTGCAACCTGCTAACCAAAAAACGAAGCTCTAGCTCTGGCTCTTCACCAACCGGCATTAGGCCAGCTTGGTTGGAGATGGTCCAAAGCCCCTGTTAGTAAGGAAGGTCTATGTCAAATTACTGACGTCTTTCAAATGATGATGATGATAATATTCTATGAAACAATGATTATAATATGCGGTTTTGTGTGAGAACCACCTACACCCCGCAAACTATATAATAGACACTAACATGTAATTTTTAAAATTTCAGACGTACAGTCACCTTATCTATCACTTATTCTACGACGGCACTATATTAGTTCAGACATTCTTCGTCATCTCAGGTTGTTTATTAGCTTACTACTTACAGATAGTTTCAGAACAACATAAGTTAACATGGACCATGATACCCAAAGGTATCTTCATGAGGTGGTTAAGGTAGGAGCAATTACACGTATTTTATTGGTACTTCTACCTACGAAAGAATAACCCAGTTACCACCATCACATTATCACTCTCATTAAATTGTACTTTTTCTTTTCCTGGGGTAAGATTAACACGAGCATATGCTGTGATATTGGCTGTCTCAACAACATGGGTTAGGTACGCCGGGTCAGGACCACTTTGGCATGTAAGTACGAATAATATACTTACATTTCTTCTGCGGCTAACTTTCTAGGTTTTTATTTAAATAGACTAGCATTGCGTTCACTTTATGGTAATTGATACGTTTGCCAAAGCCAACACGGCGCTGATTAAAACATTACACACAGCAGCACATTGCGCTCGTCGCTTTGAAATATTGGGTATTGTCTCGTTACCCCAGTAATTTCACTAGCGTATAGCCCCTTTTAAACCGGAGTACAGTAATGTCTGCACAATACTGTTTGTCGGTTGCAATAGAAACTGTGGTGGTATCTATATAGACGGTATTCGGCAACAGAAACCTATAATTAGTAAAGAGTGTACCAGTTTAAAATTGATTATCAATATTTTGTTACCTGTTGTAAAACATTGTTTGTCTTGTCGTTTTACGTCATTTAATATTATATTAATAACACTTTTACAGAGAATAATATACCGCGAAGTCCAACACTGCAGAAAAGACTGGTGGAGAAACGTTTTGTATATAAACAATTACTACGACAGAACACAGTGCTTTTTGCATACATGGTACGAATACAGTTTAAATAAACCTTAATCCGAAAAGAGGGAGTTACGGATTTTACCCGTGTGTTTATCTCCAAACGTCACTAACTATTAAACCAAGTTTAGTGACACATTCGAAGGTGTAACGTGTAATTATAATATTACCAACTTTTATATTCACCAACATCAACTCTTGTATTATTAGATAGTAATTCTTTATTTCTTAATTATTTTCATATTTATTTATTATCATATCAGCCGATAAACGCCCCCAGACATAGGCCTCCCATAAAGGCTTCGACCGATGTGCCTTGTCCATTGCCACTTAAGTCTATCAATCCTTAGGGCTATGTCGATGACCTTAGTTCTTCTGCAGATTAATATCCTTACTATTATCTAAAATAATTGACAAAATACATTACTAACTTTTTGCGGAGTACACTTACTTTATATCTCATAATTAGTTTGGGTACTTGCTTCTCTTTCCAGGTATGTAGCAGCGGATATGCAACTATTTATCTCAGGGCTGACTATTTTAATACTTGCCAAGACTAAGCTCGCTAGAAAAGTAGTGATATCAGCTATTTTTATTGTTGCTCTGATTTTTCCCGCCTTGCATACTTACTTTCAAAACTTGGATCCTTATTTCATCGATTCGCCAGAGTAAGTAATCTATTTCTTTACATACTTTAGCTCTAATTATTCATGATGAGCATTTTCTCTCCTCACGTATCACTTCATTGATTCAGATTCGGCCGTTCTTTCTATCGGAACAACGACACCTTCAACAACACATACAAACGAGGCCACACGAATATGATATGCTATTTAATCGGACTGTGCTTAGGCCTGGCTATACACCGATTTCAGAAGACTAACTTCTCTATGGAAAAGCACAAGGTAGACACTGTAAGCTCCTATAATTAGTAATAGAGAGAGAGCTAGACAATAAATACCCTGTCCTCTGTTTCTACTGTATATACTATAATGTAAGCAAATAATCAACTCATCAGCTGACATAAGTTCAGTGTAAACAGACAAGTCTTATTAGCTAACGTGAAACAGAAACTTCAAAATTATTAAATTTTCTAAGAAATAAAATCTCAAAACTTGTCTGTCAATGGCTGAACCAAAGAACCTAAAAAAGTCTGTCTATTTTCAGAAATTAAGATATTTATACTGGGCTATTATTCCCGTAACGATAGGGATCATGCTTTTAAGCAGCCTGTTCTACAGGGACGGTGTGGTACCACCAGTACTTTTGGGTGCTTTCTACTCCAGCGCGTTGAAAGCATTCGTCGGTGCTCTTGCCTTCTTCTTTATTTTCGGTTTAGTTTTTAAACTTGAAAGTAAGTCTTGTTCATAGTTACTGTATTTCAAAATATTTACACTGCACTTGCAGGTCACTGTATAAACCTAAGCAGATCCATGTATTGCCTGTTTTTGTGGAGCTGAATACATGGTGGTGACACTATCCCATGTTTTATTTCTATGTGATATTAGTGTATATTCACAAACACTATTCTCAATCCTACACCATGAGAAATATTTAAAACCAGTGTCATAGTATAGAAAAAAAAAATTGTATAAGCACAGGTGTTTTAGTCAATAAAAAGATTTTTCATTTTCAGATGTATACAGACCAATATTCGAGTGGCGTGGCTGGACAGCACCTGCTCGAGTTTCCTACTCTGTGTATATTATGCACTTGACTATTATACACGTCATGGTTGCATCGCGGACCACACTGATCCGGCTAAGCACGACACAAATCGTAAATTGAAACATAATGACATTAAAAGTATCTCACGAGGCATATAATAATTCTTTTGTAGTGATTTCACTGCGCTTTCAGATTTGGGTTGTAAAATCGTCTTAGCTAAATAGCTACTATAGATTCAACATCTTTCATGTCATCATCATTCT
The DNA here is from genome assembly GCA_018246255.1 of Pachliopta kotzebuea. Lineage (NCBI taxonomy): Eukaryota > Metazoa > Arthropoda > Insecta > Lepidoptera > Papilionidae > Pachliopta > Pachliopta kotzebuea. The sequence goes on from DWLS01002066.1 coordinate 7,235, forward strand.
CAGCCGAAAAAGGCCCACTGTTGGTTATAGTATCTCTCTCAAGGATTTTAATCATTCCTACTGTGTCTACATCCACTCTGGGACCCTACTCCCTCATCGGCCGATAGCCCTTCAAGTAATGTGCTCTGCCCATTGCCACTTAAATCTAGTAATCCTTAGGATTATGTCAATGATCTCAGTTGATCAACGGATCAAAAAATCCTACCACCATCCAAACTACACCAATTGTGGCTCAGATATCAAACTAAAGAGTTTCTAGATTTACAAGACATTCAGTTATCCGCGGCGTAAACAAGGCGTTTTGTAATCTTTGCAATCAAAACTATTTGAGAAATTCACTGTTCTTTACAGCTTCTTCAGGCGATCGGCATTTCCTTCTTGTCCTATCTGGTCGCGTTCCCATTCTGGGTACTAATAGAGGCACCATTAACAGAGTCAATGAAATGCATGATGCCTGCAGAGAACAAAAGACCCGCACCCAATATGGAGATTAGAGAGAACAACATAATATAAATATTAAACTCACTTTATTACATGATGAATACGAAAACAAAAAGTTATATTTTTCAAAAAGTAAATTACTTACTAATGCCCTATAAAGAAAAAAGTTCAAATTTGTAACGATACACTTCGTTGTAAAGAGTTATGTAATTATGATTATTAATAATTAAACACTTTATACAGATACTGTGATGTAATTATTATTCAATAACGTAAATATTTTTTTTGTATAATTTTTAATAATTTACGTAAGAAACATGTTGTTTTGAAACTCTTAAAATAATTATATTTTTTTCACTACATTAATAAACGTCGATGTTTTATTGAATTTTTTATTACTGCTCTTTTACAATTTTAATGATCGTCATTGCAATAACAAAAGAACACAAAGTTTAATCGAGTATTTTTCATTGCATAAGTACCAGACGATTTGTCCTGTGATGCTAAATGTCTTTATGCAATTGTCGAAATGAGTAACCAGTTTGACTTCCGAATAATTTACTGTCACATTTACTTAAGAAAACCAACGCACACGCTTGTAAAGCGACAAAAAAAACCTTTAACTGCAAAGTTTATAGCGATGTGATAATCAAATCAGTCTAATTTAGCCCGAACCGAACCGGGGATCACGGTAAAAGGGTACCCGCTATGCCTAAGCAACAATTAAATTAAATTTATTGTTTACTTGATTCGCAGTGAATTTTAGATCCATTGTTAGATCTATAATATACGATACTGGTATTTGAGTAGTATCAGTAGTATTATCGGCTGATACAGCGGCTAGTCGACAGTATCCTATAGGTGAAGTACATCACTACTTTTTTTTCCGGGCTGATACCGATGTGTATATAAGTAACTCGATAACAGAGAATTTACCAGAATGATAGAGAGCACTATCATCTACAAAGAGCGCAGGATTTACATTAAGGTCTTTTAGGATATAAAGGTGTAGAATGAGAATATCAGAGGAGACAGGCACGAGCCTTGGGGAACACCCACTTTAATTTGCCAACTTGTGGAATGCGGAAGACCGGCGAGAAAGCGCAAGGAGCGGTTTGATAAAAGTTGTATCACAATAGCTTTGAACGATGTTTAGTCAGGTATTTTGTAGTTTGTTAATCAACTATGCCCAACTTTGTCGAACGCCTCCGCAAAATCGAAAAGCACTGCGCAACTCTAATTCATTTGAAGTCAGGCTGTGTAAAGTTTTTTCAGACCAGTTGCCACTACAAATTATGCTAATTTGAGAGATATGGAATTTTTTATATGCTAAAAGGAATAATAAGCCAGTGTAATTAAGTCCTACTGTTTTGATTTTGTTTTACGGCACATGTTTGTGAAATCATTATAGTGTAAATATTCCATACAGACGGTGCGGCGCGTCTCAAAATAATTTAATACAGATGAAATGAAATATTTCATAATTTGTGTTATAAATTAAAGTTTATCTTAATAGTCAGCTAAAATGATTCTACTTATAACATTATTTCTTTTTACACGCGCTTCCGGTTTAATATATGAATTGAACGGTGAGTAAACATTAAGAAATAAAATTCTTTCGTTTATTAAAAATTTCCAAGTTACCCTTAAATTTATATGAGTGCATTTAATATTAATTACTGAATTCTAAAGGAACTCAATACTCCCGCATGCCGCCGGTGTTCCACTTCGACCCTTATGAATTGTGCGTGGAACAAAAATCAGGTGTCTACTGTACAGTAGATATAGATCTAGTATCAGATCAACACAGCGAACTGCTAACAATGATAAGGGTTAGTATATTGACTGGTTCCAAAACCATATAGGTAGGTACCACCGCAGCGTCTACTGCTGCCAAATAGTTATGCGCAAATATGACCGTGTTTAGGCTTTGAAGGCCATGGCCGCGAAAGTGAAATAATTAAGTACCTGGAAAACCTATAGTGCAATTATTCTACGTAGACCGAACTGAAAACAAAAATTAAAGAGCTGTAGAAGATACTCCATGATGACTGTGACGTTGCGTTAATAGTTAAATTTACACGATGAAATCCATAAAATTTAGCTTCACTAAATGTATAAAAACCGAGTAAATCTTAGAAATTATTATAAATTATCCTATTTGTTACTTAAGTTGCTTTTTCAAGATATAATTAAAAGAATAGTAAAGAAAATATAACATCAATGCACAAGTAAAAGATCTTGCTTAAACGTTCCAGGAATACAGTGAGCGGAAGGAGACCCATTTTAATCATACGAGGTTGACCTACGGGATCTGTGTTACAAATAAGTGCAAAAACTATTTAGAAGGAAATACGGTAGAAGATAAGAAAGTGGTGATCGAGAAATGTTTAAATGAATCAATTTGGAAGGAATATAAACTGAAAACAAAGATTAACGAAGAAGTAATTTGCAGTGATGAGGAAAAGGTTGCGGAATTGGACTCGGCTGACATCGCCGTTGCAGTCGTGCTTCTATGCTTTGTTCTTCTCAACTTTTTTGGGAGCGTTTACGATTTTTTAGTCAAGGATGAAGGTGACGAGGGTAATCATAATTTATTCATCATCATCAATTGGTAGACCTCAACTGCAGGATAATACGCTTCTGTTAAAAAACTTTCTATAAAACCAACTTTCGGACAGGTTTTTTCCAAAAATTAGTGAGACTGATTTAAAATATGATAATTACGATTTAATAATTGTTTTTAATAAATCTATAGATTTTAATAATATGCACAATCTTGACGGAAACCAGCTCAGTACAGTAGTTCCGGATAATAGTATATTTGCAAAAGCATGTTTTGTTTCCCTCCATTCCTTATTGGGCTAGCGTGTTGGGAAACGACTCAAATCCTCCTTTTATTGAGTAAGGTCTATGTCCAGCAGTGGACGTAAATTGGCCGATGATGATATTTTGTTAAAGGATAATTTCTTAGTATAAGCCATGCAGGTGTAATTTGAAGTCTTTAATAGAAAAATGAATAGGCCACCAGCAACTACATCTTGTTTACGTTTGCGGGGGATCGTGGTCAAGCGCTAGTACACATAATATAAAAACGGTAATACAAAAAATTCGCCGTTTCTTAATACCAAATCATTGCGTGGTTACATAAAAATAGGTAATTATTTAAAATTTATTAATAATTATGAATTTTTATTTCCTTTTTAATTATTAGTAACGCTTCCTGCAAAAAGGGAACCTTAAGATTTATATTCAATTAACGCTGATAAGTTAATTAGTGCCCCCAGGTTTCCTTTGCTAAGTATTTTTTGGGAAATAGTAAAGGGGGGGTGTAAGGGTTTCCAAATACCACCACACTCCTACCTCACTTGCTGGTGGCGCATCTTGCTAAACAAATAATAAGGCCCCGGCTCCATTCTAACATGAATTAGGTCTGCATGGTGGCTAAATCCCACTTCTATTGGGGGAGGTCCATGTCCAACATTAACGTCTATCTGCTGATGAAGAAATAAAGAAAATTAGCGTAACCCTTCCCGAAATCTCTTTCTCTTCGCTTCCATTTGGACCTTGGCGGTCATGGTCTTTAAGTATTCATCTTGTAACTTGTTATGTAAATCCTTTAAGTAGTAAATTAGTCCTAATATTATTCTTAACATGAGCGCATCCGTAATTATAATTTAATTAAAATCATGTATAATGTTATATTAATATATATTATAATTAAACGACTGATTTTTGGATTGAATATAAAAAAGTTATGTCTTTAGTTTATTTATCTTTATATTACTTACTTTAAGACTCATTTTAAGAAGTAGCTGCCGTCTTTGCTCAGCGCTTTTGCTTTAACTCATTGTCCTGGTCCCATTTTAGGGTCATATGTAGCAGAGTGTGGATAGTGACAACATTTTTCGGACCATCTAATAACAAATTTAACAATCTAAATGAGTCGCCATAAGAGAATTGTTGTAATTTGAGCAAATATATGATCTAGATTATCCTAGCCCCGTACACTTCTGCTTCTTCGGTTTTATTGTTCCTATTGCTAGCTTTGAACAGACTTCAAGTTATTCCTGCCACTTTACAATAGGTGATTTTGTTTTTTGTTGGTCAGGTAACAAATGGCTGTTGAGCTTCTCAATCAGACAGAACTGGCGCAAGTTGACTGCACCAAGTATGCAAAACGCTGAACCGAGAGTGCAACGCCTGAAAGGACTTAACGGCATGAGGTACAATATATTAATACAACATACTCTTGACGAAGTTTACTCCGGGTTCGAGGACTTTGAATGTGATGGTCACCGTTTTCCCGGGATCAAATAAGCCAGATAGGTTTAACCCTGCCAATAAAGCACTGCGAAAGTGAGGGTTACGGGTGCGATTCGAAGGACATCCAGAAGCTCCTCACGATTTACTGAGCATGACTATCGACAAGGTTCAACTCCCTTGTAACCTGTCATACCCTAAAAAGAATGGTATCTTGACTCACATTTTTGGATTAAATAAAGACCTAATTTTTTTTTTATTGGAATAGTCAAAGAGACGAGTGAGGCCTTCACCTGATGGTAAGTGATACACTTGCTTATAACAATGTGGCACTGGTTAAAATGATACAGCACTAACTCTTACTCGTCGCCTTGAGACGTAAGGGGTGAAGTCTCGTTACCCAAGTAATTTAGCAATACTACTACTACTGTACAAACCAGATCACAGTATTGTTTGCACAGTATTCTTTGTCGGCTGCTATAGGAACTGTGACGGTACCTAGACAGTCTTCAGCAAGAGAGACCAACCAGCAAATATAGATTGTTGCAACAGTCTATTAGCGATGGTAATTATTTACCATAATGTTTCTTATTCAAATAAATTCTAAATCAAGTTAAGTGACCACCTGATTGATTACTTTTTCAGGGCCCTCACAATCTGGCTGGTGACCGTCGAGCATTCCTTGTTACCATTGGCGATCTGTTCAGAAAATACTCATCTCATGGAAACTGTTAGTAATTTTTTTATAACGCTTGTATTTTTTACAATAGTTTATTAATCTTCTACGGAATTATATTAGATAGTGTAAGGGATCCTTCATAACAACTCACGGGACCCAGGACATCTCCTGCTCGTGGTGCATGCTAATAAACAAACGAGGCACTGGCTCCCCACCAACCCGCATTGGGTCAGCGTGGTGGGAGACGACCCAAATCCCCTTCACTATTGTGGAAAGCTTATGTCCAACAGTGGACGTTTATCGACTGCTGATGATATTCGGATAATAAGGCAGAGGGAGGACAGTCGGCAGATGATATTATTAAATGAATTCCGGAAGAGTGTACTTTAAAATGAAAAAATATAGCATATTTGACATACGCTAACCCATAACATTGTGATGCTGGTTAAGATGGTATACACAGCACCACATTGTCGTCGCCTTAAGACGTAAGGTGATATGTCTCGTTACTCGAGTAATTTCACTAGCATACAGCACCCTTGAAACCGGAACCCAGTAATGTTACCGTTTGGTAATAGAAATATGAGCTGCAGTGTAAAAAATAGTACCACCAGTAAATAACAAAAAAAAATATTATATTAATGATATATATTTAATATTACATATGATTATAAAGTAGAATACCTTTTTTAAAAACTTTATATTGTAAGTTAAAACTTTTTTTAATTTAAAACCCTTAGTTCTTTTTTTTCTTTCTTTTTAATCGTTTCTCTTGGTGTTGTGGGTAAGGGTCCTGTATATCCATTTTTTTCTTTGTAACTCATTCTTTCATTGCAATTTTCTTTTCCTTACCAATAATCTCCTTTCATTCCTCATTTTCCCTATCATTCTCTTTTCTATTGTTTTGATCATCTCTCACGCATCACCTCTCAGTCCAAAATCCGCTTCATTGTAATAATTTTTTTTTTACAATTTGTCCATATCTATTTACATGTATATTTCTTACTTTCTATTGTCCTTTTATTACATTTCTTCACTTAACTTTACAATCTTGATCTTAATCTATTACAATTCACATTTATTAATTTCTTGTCTTGTTTAAATCTTTAACTCTGTCTTTAGCACATTTTATAAGAATGTAGCGACTCTTATCTTCTCTCACCAAGTACTTAGAGTTCAGTACAAGCCAATTTTTATTTACTTATATACATATGTACATTTATTATAAATTTTTTCGATAATATCTTAAAACCTTAATAGGCTGATTAAGACATTACGTTCTCTTAGATAACAATTTACTTATGCACTACTATTTTACTGCTCTCTAATATTTTTTTTACTATAAAAAGAGAAGTGTTCTCAAAAACCGGTTCCTTACTTTAAATATAGATTTACCCTACATTATCTAGATACTCTAGATTGTTTTAATTTACTCCCTAACTAGTACTACTTAGAGTTCTGTACAAGCCAAATAGACTAAATCTTTATTTTAATTATCTAGAACTGATAGATAATGTTTTCAGCGTTTCTGTGATTTTTTTTATTTCAGACTTTCAGTCACTTTATCTACCACTTATTCTACGATGGCACTATATTAGTTCAGACATTCTTCGTCATCTCTGGTTGCCTGTTAGCTTACTACTTACAGATTATTTCGGAGCAACGTAAGTTAACATGGACCATGATACCCAAAGGTATCTTCATGAGGTGGTTGAGGTAAGAACAATTACATGTATTTTAGTGGTACTTCCATCTATGAAAGAATCACCCAGCTATCACCATCACACTATCGTTAAATAGAACTTAAAATGTTCTTCTTTTTATATGGTAAGATTAACACGATCATATACCGTTATATTGGCTTTCTCAACATGGAGTCAGGACCACTTTGGCATATTTATGGTAAAACTGTAAACAAACAATAATAATTAGCCTAACCATTACCATAAGCTTTGATATTATAAAGTTTTCTTTCTCATTTTCATATGGTAAGATTAACGCCGTCGTATGCCGTCACACTTGCCGTCTCGACCACTTTGATCAGATTCGCCGGATCAGGACCACTTTGGCAAGTAAGTATACACATATGTAAACATTAAGTTAGCATTTCGTCCAGAATCTCAGGGTTTTTTTTAACTAAAAAATTACTTTTTTTAAACAAAGCGATGAGACGAGTAAGGCGTTCAGATGATGGTTAGTGATACGCTTGCCTATAACATCCGCTGGTTAAGATGGTATATGTGGTGTACATTACGCTCATCACCTTGAGATGTAAGGTTAAGTCTCCTTATCCCAGTAAGTTCACTAGCATACAGCATCCTTCAAACCGGAACACAGTACTACTGTTTATCGATTGCTATAGGAGCTGCGGTGGTAACCACCTAGATAGTCTCCTGTAACAGAGACCTACTATCACGGAAATAAGTCAAAGTAGACAGTCTAATGATTGAAATAACTCAAGCAACCTTTAAATCTGACCACAAAAATACCTACAGAATACTTTCTGGAGTCAATAGTAAGCATTTTTTTCGAACGATGTTGTTTTCTTCGGCCAGTATTAGGGCCTCAAAGGCTTCATGGGTCCCAAAGTTTGCGGACCCGGACTCCGTAATCCAGACAACGTTAATTAAAATATAAGAGAGAAGAGAAAGCCGAGGGAAAAATATTAAAAGAGGGACAAAAAGATGGACAGAGATATAAGTGGGAAGAGATAATTTAATAGATAACAGTAAGCACTACTGTATTACCAACTTAAATAGTCCTGAAACTTCTACCAGCAGCAACAAAGATTCAATTGTAATATTGACGTATAATGTTGCCACTATAAGTGGTGTAAAAGGTCCCACAACGCCTTACGGGATATAAGCAAACCTCACCTGCTCGTGGTGCAGCATGTTGATCAACAAACGAGTCTCTGGCTCCTCACCTAACCTCATTGGACCAGCAATGTGTGAGAGAGTCTTTATTCATCAGTGGTCGTCTATTCGCTGATGTTGATGATGATGTACTTTCAAACAATACTTTCAACCTGTACCGTAAGAATTACTTTCTCTGTATCTTCTCTATCAACTTCACCATTTAATTTATATCTTCATCGGCGGATGATGATGATGTTGCCATTCTCCTTTATATTATGAATATATTATTTATCTATTGTTTTGTTGTTATATAACATATTAATTATACTTTTACAGAGAATAATAGACCGCGAAGTCCAAGACTGCAGAACAGACTGGTGGAGAAACGTTTTGTATATAAACAATTACTACGACAGAACACAGTGCATGGTGCATACGTGGTATGTATACCTGTTTGTCTACATAGCTTGAAAGACTGAACTAACTTATGCTTCTTTATGTTCATTTAATGATCAATACCTTCTTTTGGTAATAATGATTCATCATTATTAATGATTAATACCTTGTAATAATACAAAACTATCAAAACACTCGTTAAAAAACTATCAAACCTCATCTAGATCATTTTCCATTTACTACTAATTGTATGTTACCCGATGTTTGTTCCAACGAATTTTATACTGTTTAAAAGGTTATTAAAAAAAATCTAAATAATCCTTAGAATAGTTAGTACTTAAGTTGGAGTTACTCAATCAATCTACAGTTGTCTTGAAGAGATAGATCCATTATGATTGAGGCTGGGTAGATCTTTTCTAGTACTATATTTTACTGACGGTAGGCCTCTTGGAACCCGTCTAGATACGTACAACCGCAGCTTCTGTTTCTACTGTCAAATAGTAATATTCAAATATTACTGTTTTCCGGTTTGAACGATGCTGTGTGCAAGTAAAATTAATGGAGTAACGAGACATAACACCTCATCTCTCAAGGCGACGAACGCAATGTGATGTTGTGTATACTATTTTAACCAGGGTTATGTTGTCAGCAAGCGTATCACTTACCATCACGTAAACTACTTATTCCTCTCGTCGCTTTGTCAAGCACATAAACAGTAAACGAAGTGTAGTATGAATTGTTTAGTTATCTAAGTTCAGTACACATTTTCTGGGCCTTAAAATTATGCTGAGAACCTCAGTCTTTCGTTCCAGGTATCTTGCAGCGGATATGCAGCTATTTATCTATGGGCTGACCACGTTGATATTGGCCAAGAGCGAAAGGGTTAGAAAATTGGTGTTATCAGCTACGTTTATCATTGCTTTGATCTTGCCCGCTTTACATACGTACCTTCAAAACTTGGACGCTTACCTCATCGGTTCACCGGAGTAAGTCATTTAACATTGTCTGACTTCGGATTCCCTACTGGGTCAGTGGGAGGGAAAACGACCCAAATCCTCCCAACTATTGGAGTAGATGTCCAGTAGTGGAAGTCTATTGGCTGATGAAGGATATTGGATAATAGAATTCGTTGTAGTAATGGTCATCACGTCTCTTCACTCATCCCTTTCTTGTTTCAGATTGGCCCGCTCCTTATTTCGATTCAACGACACCTTCAACAACACATACAAACGAGGCCATACGAATATGATTTGCTATATATTCGGCCTATGCCTAGGTCTGGCCATACACCGATGTCAGAAGATAAATTTCACCTTGAAAGAGTACAAGGTGACTGTTATTGTAATCTCCTATACACATGAAGAGAGAGATAGAAAATAAATACCATATTCTCTTCCTACTAAGTTTTACATATCAGCCGCTAGACGTCCACTGCTAGACATGAGCTTCTCTCATTAGTGGGGGGATTTGATTCATCTCCCACCAGGCTGGCCCAATGTGACCCAAAGCCTCATTTCTTGATAAACAAGGTGCTACATGAGCAGGTGAGGTTGGGGTTCTGTAAGTTGTTTTATGTTTTTACATATATTTAATTTCAAATACTAATTCATTCAACATCCATATCTGTGTACTGCGTATATGTGGTCACTTCGTATACTGTTGGTAGGTCTCTGTTACTACAGACCGTCTAGGTACCACCGCAGCTCCTATTGCAGCCAACAAACAGTACTCACTGTGCGAATATTACTGTATTTAGGTTACAGGATTCGACGTTTTATGTCTCTCACTCTATCTTCTTTATGTACTTTGTATATTTAAAGTAAAGTATACAGCATGAAGAATGATTCTCATTCTCTAACAGCTTTTTTAATCAGCTAGCTAACTAGACGAGCAGAGCGTTGACCTGATGGTAAGTGATGCGCTTGCTTAATAACGCAGCGCTCGTCAAAATGGTATACATAGAACCTCATTGCTTTCGTCGCCTTGAGACGTATCGTGTTAAGAATCGTTACCCCAGTAATTTCACCAGCATACAGCACGCTTCGAAGTGAAAGGAAGTGAAATGTGAAAAAGTAAAAATTGTAACCTCAGATTAAAAAAGAATGAGAAAAATGTACGTTGGAAATTGTAAAATATAAAATGTTAATTAAATAATAATATTAAGAGACAAAAAACTGTAAAGATGCGATTTTTTGGAATGAGAGGCGAAGCATGGGAGGAAAAAAGAATGAAAGAAAGATAATGTAGAGTGAAAGGAATGAATTAGGAAAGTAGGAAATAAATAAAAATGGAAAGGAATAAATAAAGCAACCCAAAGTCCCTTAGCCAACACACGAAGGGGAACGAGGAGTTAAAAAAAATTACTGGAACACAGTAATGTTTACTACTGATTATATGGAATACGAGCTGCGGTGGTAGCTATCTAAACGGTCTTGAGAATGAGAGAACTATAATTCTATATATATCTTTTCCACACCGACCGAAGAAATTTCTCTAGAGAATTTTTATTTTCAGAAATTAAAATATCTGTACTGGGCGCTTATGCCCATTACGATAGTGACGATACTTTCAAGCAGCCTGTTCTACAGAGACGGTGTGGTACCACCAGTGTTATTGAAGGCTTTTCACTCCACCACGCTGAGAGCAATAGCTGGTGTTTACGTATTCTTCTTTATTTTCGGTTTAGTTTTTAAACTTGAAAGTAAGTATTATTCGTTTTTTTCGACATGGTGACGATACGATTAAGGTCTTCACCTGATAGTAAGTGGTACGCTTGCTTATACCATACCGTTGGTTAAGATGGTATACAGCACCACGTTGCGCTCGTCGCTATGAGGTATGTCTTAAGTATCGTTACCTCAGTAATTTCACTAGCTATTCTATTCATAATCAGTAATTATCGAAATATTTAGTAATAATAATAAAGCATTTATAAAACACAATAAAATTTAAAGCTACATTACGTATTAAAATTTTGGTACATTACACAAAATGGTCTAGGACTTGGTATATAGGTCCATAGTGCCAATTCCTTATGTTCTTCTTTGATCTGATTAGACAGAACATTTATATTTTTAGTACTTAACACGAACTTACACTACACTTGCAAGTGAACTTAAAATGTAACTACTTATGTCTATCACATTTTTTTTCTACGACACAACGAGACGAGCAAAGAGTTCACCTGATTGTAAGTGATTCGCTTGCCTATAACATGCCGCTAGTTAAGATGGTACACAGTGTAACGAATTATAATAATTCATAATGATAAATTAATTATTTTATAGTAATGTCATATAACGGAAGACATTACAA
>DWLS01002067.1:0-19180 GCA_018246255.1 Pachliopta kotzebuea
CCCACACAGTCCCTTCCGCCACCCCCGTGGCGGGAGGGCAGTGCGTAGGCATTTTCCCCCCCACAAAAAAAAAAAAAGGACTATCGAAGCCTTTTTTTTACGCGGTGGCATCCTTTGACGGACCATCCGCCGGTGCCCTGGGTGGGCCCGGAGGGATGTGTGGGACTCGGCCTGGGCGACCCCTATCCACTAAACCTACCGCGGAAGCCACCAGCCGTTATGAATGGGAGGGATGCCTCGGATGTGTCAGCGACAGGGCAAGGACTATTGTAGCCTAATATATACTCTCATATTGTAAACCAGCTGCTATAACAGAACTGCTATGTTCTGACTGTCAAAATACGAGAGACGGAGTTTTCTGGGCAAACATGTCTCAACCGTGTTAATAAAACACATAATAAATTAAAAGGTAAAGAGTAAAATGCGAAACAAAGGCAACATAATAATTTTTATTATGCTATTCTTATTTTTAGCTGCAATAAGGTTTATGGGTATTGTTAGTTATTTTCGTTGAGATTATTTTTGGTAAAAAAATTTTGACTGGTCATTAAAAAAAATAAATCCGAGCTAAAGTCTGGATTCTTTCTACCGAAATATTGTACACAAGAATTTCGGATTACCTGAGAGATACATTGTCGTTACTTTGACTGGTGGTAATATCAATGTTAATTGGTCTCGAAGAGGTACTCGCTTTAGACCCTGCATGAAGAGCTAAGACATGTTCCGATAACATTGCATCGATTTTCTAAAAAAAAAACGAAGTATATTTATAGTAATTTCTTTTACAATAAGCTAAACTTTTACCTTAATTGAACACGATCTTAAATAACACTGATCAAGAGAATGGCGAAGAGTGTTCACACAGAATACTTTGGTTAATATATACAGACCGAACACAGCAATGATCTAATAGCAAATTTACAATATGAAGGTTGTAGCTAGACAGGCAAGTTCTGAACCACCTACCACCAACTAAACTCCCCAATATAGTATGAATAGAACCAAGGAACTACTAGTTATAACACAAGCATTTAACTACTGTGCTACTGGTGAAACGAAAATGCACCATCTTAATTAATCAATAATAGTACAAACTATTACTAACTTCATCTGGTTGATCGAGCAGAATAAACACTAGGTCAAATCTCGATAAAAGTGCTGAATTCAATTTTAAATTCTCTGCAACTGTTTTTGCTCTGAAATATAATAATATGTTTTATTTAGAATCTTTGGAAATCCTGCAGTGTTCGGAAATAAATGCATTTAAAACTGATAGAAATTGCCAACTAGTGATTAAGAACAATAATAAATTAGGATAAGACACCCAAGTATATTTTTTTTTATTGAAAATTTAAGAGGATGTGAAAAAGGTTAAAAATAACTGAAAAACGTACCAGTAACAAGAACCTGGTAAAGATTTCTATAGATCACATTGCATTAGTTATCGGCAAACATGATTTAGGCCCCTTTTTTCCAACAATTTCAATACCTACAACACATTTCAATAAAGTTGAAAATTACCTATTGTAACTCCCACCAGATGGGTTAGCAGCTGCTAAGACAGTGGCTCGAGCGGCCAAGCTGCAAACTACGCCTCCTTTCGCTAAACTCACTCGTCGTTGTTCCATTGCCTCCAATAGACTACTATGATGCGCCGTCATCTGAAACATTCATTGTTTTGTTATTATAAAAATATGTACCTTCCATAGAAATAGTCAAAACAAACACATACAAATTTTGCACCTGATTGAAATATACTTAAAGCTAGTGACATTATGTGTCAACTTGTGTATCAAGTAACAGTCTTCAAATCGATGGTGACGCATTGTATACTGACATCCTTAACAGTTTCTAATTGTTAAGTGCACCTTATATGACTTAGCTTTAAAATAATGTTTCCATTAATTTTGTTAAAACTTTTGCCACTAAAGCTTTCTCGGAGTGCGTAAAGTTTATAGAGAATAAGGAGCCTAAGTTCGAAGTCTTTAATGCTGAGATATCACATTCAATCATTGTCCTCCTTCGAGTACAGTACCTTATCTAGTTCATCCAGACAGCAGACGCCTTGGTCTGCGAGTACGAGTGCGCCCGCCTCTAGCGCGAAGTCGCCGCCGGCCTCCCGTCCTAAAGCCACTGTAAGTCCTCCGCCTGACGCAGACGCGCCGCACACGTATACGCCTTTAAGCCAACACGTGTTTAATTACAGATTAGTTTTCATATATTAACAATAAAAAAAAATATTTAGAACCCCAATATTTGATCTTGTGTAAGATATGACGTCTTTATCAAAAGTATAAAGAAAATTAATTTGATGGCAAGAGATATCCGTCCATAGTAATATCGCAATGTATTGCACCTCTTTTTGCAAATCGTATGAAATATTAAATTTGGTTACAGTAATGTTTGACGGCAGAATCAGGCGCTGCGGTGGTACAGGTGTGATTATGGCAACAAAGACACTATCGAGAACACATCTATGTCTACACCGAAGTACATACAAACCTAGTTTAAGTAGATCTAAGTTACAGTTAGGTAAAGATAAAAAAGAGGAGGGGGAAAGAAAGAAATGTAGTAATAACCATAGGGTATTAGGAAACACTCATGAATTCCTTTCATAATATTAAGTATAAACTAACCTCTTGGAGCAACATGTGCTGCAGCTTGCAATAACTGTGATTTGCCAAGCCCTGGATCACCAACAATTAGTACATGTGGGTGCGGCCTAATAGACCCATCGCCTTCAGTACCACCCAATAACCCTAGAATAAGCCCCGCTTTTACGACTTCATGCCCAAATATTGTTGGACATAAAGAGAGTACCAAAAGCCTGAAAACATCTTCACACGCGTGTATTTCCTGAAAAAACATAATACAATTACAATGTGGGCAGTTGTACATAAAGATCACTTTCATTGTTGGTAGAAACAGATATTTTTACAATTGATCCCGTGTTCAAAAACTATTTATTGAGAATCAATGATATAAGTTTTGTGTTAAAGATTGAATTGTACTTTTTATAAGATCAATTGTGTCACTATTACTTTAAAAAAATATTAACGGAATATGAATTTCAATATATATTTAACCTGTATAGCATAATAATCTTTCAAAGTGAATGAGAGGGCTGGATTGCTTAGATTTCTTTGGCTGTGAACTGTTACTGCCTCTATATACAACTGTAGAAGTCTGGCGGCTCTTTTGCCATCCTCGCCTCCCTTGCTTTCTCCACGGACCTGTAAATTTTATCTTATTTTATATTTTAAATTATAATAATGTATAATTTTTTTTATTCGGCGAGGCGGCGAGGCGACGAGACGACCGAATCGATCACCTGATGGTAAGTGACATAGTTACCCATAAATATGGGGTTTTGGTTAAAATGGGTCAGACAGTACCACATTCCGCTTGGCACTTTGAGATACTAGGTGTTATGTCTCATTACCCCAGAAATTTCAGCATACAGTGTTCGATGTGTCGTTCTTCACAAGTTACAATCTTAAATTACAGAAAACTTAATTTTGTGTTTACCAATTATAAATCCGAACACTATGACTAGTAACATATAATGTTTATGTATTTACAAATAGTTTTTACTGAGTTGGAAACCTATAACATAAAAATTATTTTCGAATTTTTATTAAAATATTTACAACAAACATTACTGTTATATTACCCAACCAATTAAAGTCGACCTTTGGAAGAGGCCTATGTCCAGCAGTGGGTGTTTATTAGCTCATGTTGATGATACGGAACAAAACCTTGGTATTTTTAACAATGCTCCAACCTGAACAATACCAGTAACAGATAGGACATCTCCAGGGCATGCAGTGCCAACTAAATCACCCTGTAGTTCTATTTCAACACTTCTTGGTATTGTCCCTGATACACTCTGAAATAAAAGTTATATTTATCAATATTCTGAAAAGCATGAAGTTGTTAGATACTTTTTCATATTCATTAGGGAGGTACATTTGGAGTTTAAATAAGAGTACTAAGGGTCTGAGAATTTATTAATAAAATAAAGAGAAAAAATATACTTGGAGGGTCTGAGGAGCAGAAGCAATATTTTCAATTCATTTACGTTATCTTTCATCACATTACTTATATATATTTTTTCCACATATCATTTACTACACAGTCAAACAAAACTTTCTAATTTTCCCTTTGTTGCCCAATATTCTTATCCATTAATGAAAACAAAATTTGTGACATACATTAAATCTCATATCTTATCATCACATTATTCGCTTGTTTCTCTATGATTCCTATAAAAAAAATATTAAAATAGTGATATTCAAACCTGTGATTGAACTTCCTGTATCTTTGCCACTTGCCAATCAGTTGTATTAGTGAATGGAGATGATTGAAGAGATTCAAATTTATTTCCACTTCGACAACTTTGACAAATGTTTGGAGCTGAAATTATTAATGATGTTGGAGACATAATATATGTAATAACTATTATGAAATAGATTAAATGTTCTTTTATATTTACTTTTCTGTTTGATTTTGAATTTATTTGCGACTTAAGTGTTAAATTCAGAGATAATGGTAAATTCTGGTCATTAGTATGCTGTTTACACAAATATTGTTGTAAAGACTTCTTGCATGCATTCTTCAACTAACAAGTTTAGAGTACTTTGTTATGGATAATCGAGTTGCCTTGTCAAATAAAAAAAAGGTGATCTCAAAATGTAATGAACAATCAATGACACTGATATAAGTGTAGGGTCCTCAATAATTAAATAGTCACTGTAATTTGCCACAGTGTTTGAAGTTTAAATAAGATTGCAATTAATTTTGAATTATTTTTTGCTAATTTTAGCCAATTCTAAATAAATTAATAATATACCATAGCAAAGAAATATAATGTGGAATTTCTGATATTATGAATTTTACCAGTAAATATGCCTTGAGGTTGTATAACAGCTTGTATGTTGTGGCAACTGGAACATTCAAATGCCATAGAAGTACAAATAAGGCCCACATTTCCCACTCTGATAACTGTACCTTTAATGGTTACCAATTTTCCTGTAACCAAAATATATATATATATATATACACAATAATAATAGGAATTCAATTTTTTCAAACATTAGAATCAATTCTAAATAAAACATGAAATGTTGGAATTTATAGTTTTTGTTCTATTAAATTAATATGAAAACTTACCAAAATAATTTACTTTTAAGTTGCTTATAAGGGTAACGGGTTGATGGTTTAGTATCCTAACTTTTATTTTTGATTCACACTTCAAAAACTAAAATATAAACAACAAATTTATTTTAAAACACACGTGCATGTTGAGTTAAGAAAAAATCATTATAAAGTAGGTAAGCATTTACTTAAAAGGATATTTATTATCATCATTGGTCAATAACCACCGACTGCTGTATATAGGCCTCCCCCAAAAATATCTACTCTGATCAAAAGGATATTTATACTTAGAACTAGTATCCATAAAATTAAATACTGATCAATGTTTTTACCTCGTGTAAACAAAACTCCAAAAGTCGCAATGTGTTTTCAGGCATCTCCATTAAGTCATTTTGAAACGTTGGCCAAGCAATGTGAAAATCGGAATCTTCTATCATCATTTGCATATCAAGAGGAACACTGTGGCATTGGTCAATTTTTTCCAGATCAAATAAACTGCGGTTCTTATGAATAAAAACTTTAAAACAACTGATATGTTTTTCTCTATCTGGAATATTTGATTGTTCTGAAATGTGTTGTTTGTTACATCAATAACATTATTAATCAATAATTACAACATGAAAAATATTAGTTATTTCTTTTATTCCATAAAGCTACTACAACACAGTAATATACACTGTAGCAAAGTGTGCTTGTCGCCTTAAGAATTTAACTTGAGATACCCCAAAATATTCATTAGCAACAAAATACCCTTCAAATTGGTAGATGGTACTGTTTACAAACTATTGTTTGACGATAGCATAGAAGCAGCAGTAGTAAATTTACATCAAGAAAAATACCTAATCAAAATTATGACATTTAAATATGAATACCTTCAGTTGGAAAATACAATTTCCAGATATTATTTTTATTTTCTGCACTTATTGGTATTACTAAAGGTATTTGATTAGCCGGAGCTCTCGAAGATGTTGCTGAATGCGACACTTGTTGCGACGTCGAAGAATTATTTGTGCTTCTATTTTCTGTGGATTTGTTAGTGTAACCACTTCTTCCGCGTGAATTAAACCAATTGCTTTTGTAATTATATCGACCACGCCATGATCGCCGCATTTTTAAATCATATTATAGTTTTAACTTCTAACCCACGAAACAAAGTTTTGCCCAATTTATGGCAACTAAGAATTCAATTCAATTCTTGGGTCTACTGTTCTGCGCAATAATTTGGCCAATGACTTGTGATGATGAGAATACACACAGGGGATAGAAAAATGATCGGTGTAAAAGTGAAATTCTACCAATATGCAAGAGCGGCAACTAAGAAATATGAAAACTTTAATTTTGTTTCCCGCCGTTTTACGTTGAGTCTTTGGTTATTAAATTGCCAGCCAGCCTTTCTGCCTTAAAAAATGTAAAGTTTGTAATTCAATGAAATTATTTACTTTATATAAATATTATGTTAACGTTCTAATAGAACAGTCATACCGAATTCTGTACGGCGATTAAAAATGAATTTTATGATACTTGATTAATTATCCATTCTTGAGTGCACAAAGTTCACAATAATGATCTTAATCAGCCGATAGACGACTACTGCTGGACATTGGAGTCCCTCAATAGAGAATAATAATTATCAATATCTATAATAGTAATTTAAACATAATATTTTATGGAAGCTTTTTCGAGTTGCAATAAGTACATATTACTCTAGATCAGGGATGGCGTATCTTTTTAAATGTCCGTGCCATAAAGTCATAATTTTTTTAAATACGTAATGTGAGTTAAATTGTCATAAGAGAGAGGCCGACAATGAACAAAGGAAACAATTACTGATAAAATGAAATAGGTATCCGTTATACTCGGATAACAGATCCATGTATCACATATAGTTAATAAACTAACTATACGGACCCATTGTATAACCTTAGTATATAAGAAGCTTGTATTACTAAATAAAATCAGTTCTCTCTCAGTTTTTATTAACTTAGCATCTTTACTTGGGACAGTAGTCCTAAGCATGTAGTTTTTAAAAACCCTTCCACTCGATCACTCAAGTTAACTTGTGCCAACAATAAATTTCGTTCGAAATGTTAGCGTGGTGAAACTAATTAACATATTGAGGTAGGTATTCAGTATTACAAATTTACATCGTAAATTATAAATTGTGTGTAGATTAATAATTTTTAATTTATTTCTATCAAAATAAAATAACTTGTGAAAAAAAAATGTTTTTGTTTTTGTGCGTGCCTCCAAATTTTCAAACGTACCAATTGTGGTACACGTGCTATTGGTGCGCCATCCCTGCTCTCGGTGAATATTTTAAAAAGAGAATATTGACAATTTAAAACAATTAGTTTTTTTGAAATATTTCTTTAAATTTAGAACATGTGCGTGTCGAAAAACACATTTGAATCAAAACATATCAAACATTTGCTGGTTAAACTGTCATTAGTTGAATTTATATTTTTTGTAATTATAATATAAAACTATATAACATAGATTATGTCTGATGATGTTGATAAAAAACATCCTGAAGCAGGAGATACGGAAAATGTTCATTTTGATGAAGGAACGGAAGGTGCTGCACAAAAAGCGGCAGATGTTAGACACACTACTTCAAAAATTGATGAAATATCTCGAAAAGTTTCAAGAGAACGAAGGCCTACAACTATGATGGCTGAAGATAGTGATGAGGAGAAGGTTGACGTGGACCGCACGGCTCTTGAAGCAATATTAGACGTCAGCTCCCGGCTTAAAGATATACAGAAAAAGAGTAGAATATCAATGAGCACCCTTGCTTTGGCACACGAATCTTATAAAGACAAGCAAGTAAATAAATTTAATAACTAAATATTAAACTGTTTTATTTCTCTCACCGTTGTCAAACCTGTAGCATTCTCTTCTTGTAGGCAAAAGCTAAAGAAGCTCGTAGTATTCGAATGGGAGGCATAAAATCGCAACATCGATTTTTACTGGAAAATGCAGCATCCATTTTAAACAGGACTCCAGAATATGTGCTGGTAAATGTTTTATTTGTAGCATCAATTATTTTTGGAAAACTATTATTCATATGCTCAACAATATTCACAGGATGGCGTGTTTGATGCTGATGTTCACATTGATATATTGGATAGTGCTGTTGTAGACGGCGGTAGAAGTTGTGTTGTGTTATGTGACGCTTTGCTGCCTCCCTTAAAAATGGGTAAACCTTTTGAAATACATAGGTCTAAATTATATTTCGTAATGCCGTTTTGTCATATATAAGTAACCCTTACAATAATAAATTACTTTATTAAATACAATAGTGGTAGTTAACCAGAAACTTAATTACGCAGTTCTTGCGTGAGTTAGCTTGAGCCATCGGGTGGAAGGGTTTTTAAAAACTACATGCTTGAGACTACTGCCCCAAGCTATGATGTGAGTTAATAAAAACTGAGAGACAACTAATTTTATTTGGTAATACAAGCTTCTTATATACTAAGGTTATACAATGGGTCCTTATGGCTAGTTTATTAACTATATGTGATTAATGGATCTGTTATCCGAGTATAACGGGTTCCTATTTCAGTTTATCAGTAATTGATTCCTTTGTTCATTGTCGGTCTTTCTCTTATGACAAAATAACTCGTGACTAATCCATTTTTTACATATTTTCGTCGAAATGAAAGAGAAAACAGGAAATTTTTTCTAACATTGATTTGTACTCCGACGTAAAAAAAAAAGTATAGCGAAAAAAAGGGATGAACAAATTAGCTCTGCAGTGCTTGTGCTAGTAGTAAACAACTATTTCGTGATTGTGACTTTCTCTGAATTCGTCCTGTATGTGATTCGGGCTCCATACCCAGGGCCTGTGAAACCTCTTAGTAACCTTCTGTATTTTGCTGTACATCCGCTTTGTACTAATTCCTAAGGTTATCTAAAAATAACAAAGAACAATAAAACTTATCGGGCCGTTCATCCTAATTATAGTTGTTGTTTCTTTAATTCTTAAACTTTTTATATTGATAATATTTATAATTATAAAAATAAAGAAATGTGATTTTAATATTTTTACGACTTGTACAGAATCTGGTCGATTCGTACCGAATCAGAAAACATGGATGGAAAGAACATATTTGTCAGACACGTCAACAATACCTGTGCAGGGTCGATGTGTGGCTATGTACAGAATCAGGAACAAAACTATTGACATGAAAAATGTTGCAGATGTAATTGAATTTTACGTTTATTTCATAGATAGGTACTAAGGCATGTTAAAGACCTCTGCTATAAACAATGGAGTTTATTTACTGGTGAAGTTTTCTTGTACCTGTCTGGCTTGTTACCATCGTGATATTGTAAAACTGGCGCCATAACAACATTGCGATGTTCCGAGCGTCTAGATAACAATCCTTAGTCTTTTAAGTAAGGACGCTTGTAAAATTTGCATTTTATTTTAATTCTGGTTATAAAAGTTTATATTCCGGTTACAAAAGTTTAGAGTCGTGTTGCATTGTGTTTTGTAATCGCACACTTATCAATATTAGTTATTAATTTTTTATCAATGTAAACCCTGAAATAAGTATCGTTTTAGAAAGAATACAAATTTTTTTTTTTTCAGGATTATTATTTAGTTTATTTTGATATTAGGGCGGACCTAGAAAACGTGGTGTCAGGAATTTATAAAACTTTGTTACAAGTGTACGTGCCTGCATTAAAAGAATGTCAGGCATGGGGGGATCTAAACCCTCCTAATCCGAAAAGTGCAGATATAATTCCAACCTATGTGTCCAAGATTATGTTATTCATTGATTATCTCGAGAGTAAGATTTTGTTACCATTATAGATAAATTATATATTTGTTTAGTAGATTTTTGTAACTAAAGAATGAAGTTTGTGCAAACACAAATTGTCTGTGTATTTATGTTGTATTGTTGTGTGATCTGCTAATGCTGACAAGCATAAGTGTATGCGAGAATTGCGGATGGTGATAGTTTACTCTTGGCTATTGTGGTCATTGGTGTTGTTAATTTCTGGTGATATAATTTTGTAAAGAGGTAATTAGAGAGTCTGTCAACGCAGACTCTCGATTAGGAGTATAGACTACATAAATGACTTGCACTGAGCGTCTGGATTCAAACTGCACAAGATAGTGTTTTATGGAATAAATTACAAGAGACCCATGTCCAGCAGTGAAAGTCACTAAAATAACATGATGATAATGATATCTTTAAAACTTTTGATATTTTAAAGCTTATGTAAAATAACTTTAATTAAGATATGTTAGTTTTGCAATGCAAAGTCGTTAAATACTACTTTAAAAATTTAATTATGACTAAACTATACAAAATTATTCGTTAATTTCGTTCAACAATGAATTTATATAAACCGTAGTTATCATAACACAAAATATTTTTTTTATAAAATTTGTTTATAATTTAAGAATAATTTTTAACAGAAACTAAAATTGACCTTGATTGCTGTACAAGATTTAAAATAAATTACGTATTGTATGAGGAGGAGTTATCAGACCAGGATAAAATGAAATTAGCAATTACTAAAACTAACGTATTGGAAGAAATTTGCACATTTGTCAAGCAATGGATGAAACAAATCACTATGGTAAGTAGGATTATTGCAGTTGACTCATTTTAGGATTGTAAAATATGTAGTAATAAATTAATAATAATAAAGGATTATTTTAAAGAGATAAAAACTAGTAAAAACCCCTTTTTAGGAGTTTAGGTTTTTTGGAGTCACCAGCTCTACTACCAAACGCTGTACCACGTGCACGGGGATGTTATAAATCAACCAAAATGTTTCCGCGTGCTTTCATTGGCGCGGCTCGCGGGCGATTCCCTGCCGTGATCTTCTTTTGTTTATCCATGGCAGGACGCCGCCTTCACTTTAAATTTCGAATTGTTTTATTCGAACATACGTTCCGTTTGCTTTTTTAAAAATGGAACGCATGTTGGTCGTGCAACTGGAATGGGTTCTGGTGTAATAGTGCATTAAACAAATATAAAATATAACGGCAGATCGATATTTGGTGGTTGTTTTTTTTTTTATAATGAAAGTGGGTAAAGGAGAAAATAGTTGAAGAGATGAAAAGTGAGTCCTTTTGAGATCGATATTAAAAACAGGGCGTGTCGCTTGGTCTAATTTCGGCATATTTTTTATAATAATTAAAAACTATTTTGAAACAATCAATGATGATGTATATAGTTACTGGTATATAGTAAATCTTCTTAAAATTTGTAGGTTTTAGTGCAAAGTCAACAACTGCGACGTGAGCCTTCTAATATTGGACCTCTGGCAGAATTGGATTACTGGCGTCGTCAACTCACAAAATTTACATCTATAATAGAACACATAAAAAGTGAAGCGTGTCAGATGTATATACATACACTCATTCGGGCCAAATCAAAGCTTATTAAGGTTGTAAAGGATTTGTAAAGTAGAATTAATATTACTTCAGTAATAACCAAAGGATAAATAGTAGGTAATATGTTGCTCAGTATCAACAGCCTTGGTCAGTCCACTGTTCGTTATAGGACTCTCCCAAAAAATATTACTACACGTTGCACAGCATACTACTAGTAAATTGGCATTATTGACTGAAACTTAAATTGACAGTATGCCGGATATTGATGCAGTACAAAAACAAATTTAAATAAACATACATTAACGTCTTCATAGTTACGTACATATATTAAATCTTTACATTTAAAGAAGGTTGTGTGTATAGACTGATTCGGTTCCTTTGTTAATGACTTGGTATTAGAAATACATGCTTTAAATTTATAGGGATCATTGTTTTTATACAGAAATGGAAATTATTGGACAATCAAGTCACGGATTATTATAATGAAGCTAATGATAACGTTAAGTATTTGTACGCCTTAGAAAAATATTGCGAACCTTTATATAGGTAAACATAATATTAAACACATTTAACTTTATAAATTAACCATCTTTGTGGCACTCTTTACGACGTATTTTCTTTTGCGTTGTGTTTATTTTTACAAATTAGACTTAAAAGATATGGGAATGTGTCCAGAATTACGGTAATACTTTTATTATTAGCAGTAAACTTAATAAAAGCTTGATATGTTTAAAGACAACTGTTTTTTCTGCAAGAATATATCATCAAAATCATACATAATTGTTCTCTAATTTTATGAATCTCGTTAGAATATGAAAGTATTATTGTTCCAATAAGAATATCTGTGTGTCTGTGTTAACACAATTCATTAACATTGTTTCGTTTCTCAGATGTGATCCAGTCTCGATGCATCAATACATACCTGGATTACTTTACACAGTGCGAATGATTTTTGCAACATCTCGTTATTATAATACAACCAAGCAAATATCCACGTTGCTTGTAAAGGTGACAAATCAGATCCTCAATATGTGCATGGACTACTTGACACTTGACGGGAAGAAGACAATTTGGAATCAAGACAAGAAAATTTTCAGTGATAAAGCGAGGGTATTTATTTTGTTTGTATTAGCAGTAGTAACTTTTATTACATAACTAGAAAAAATATGAAGTATAATAAAAATACTTCAGTTTCTTATTAATGCAACTTTATTTTTATTGACAAAGTGTCTGCTTGTGACCTTGAAACTTAAGAGGTCCGGAGTCTCATTACCCCAGTAATTTCATTAGCTACAACACCAAATAACAAACTAGACGTATTTTAACTACAGAGTTACCACTAGTAAATTATAAAGAAGTAATTATAACAAGTGTTAATAATTTTTCAGCTGTGCCTTAATCTTTATCGCTTTTATCGGGAATGTTACGATGATACACAAAAGGAAATGATCGAAGCGGCTGATGAAAGACCCTTTGATTGTTCGGAAATGTATATATTTGGAAAATTTGAAACTTTCCAAAAGCGATTATTAAAAGTAAACTTGAAAATATTTTTTAGTATCTGTGCAATAACAATATTTGTACTTTTTCTTGATTTTGTTTCAACTTATTTAGTTGAGGAATTAAGTTAAGGTCTCTTTTCTTTGAGACCATCTAAATAGGTATTACCGAAACGTAGTAACTAGTAACTTTACTGGGGGCGGTAACGAGACTTAATATCTAATGTGTCAAGGCGATGAGCACAATGTGGTGGAGCAGTGTATATGATCCATATCTTGTTTATATGTTTTATATTGCTTTATTTAAGAATTTATACTAAATTGAGTATTCTTCCAGATAATAGATTTGTTTCATACATATATTACTTATTACGTTTTGAATAAAACTACCTTGGAAGGTATTGAAGAGTATGCAGCTAATTTCAACAAACTATTTAAAACTATATCAACAAAAACATACGACGCTTTAGAACACAGGTATTTTAAAAGATTATGTAATATGTACAATTTATTAAAATGAATGTATAAATAATTTTATACCTTTTAAGGCGTCCGGATTTTGATAAGGATTATAAAATTTATAAGGATGCTGTAGCTAATCAAGAGTTATTGCTGGAAAATTTTATGATCAATGTAAGTTTTTTTTTATTAAAAGTATTTATTAAGGTATATTTTTGTTGTGGGAACGAATTTGTTCTTAATTTAAAATAATAATAAATTAAAGTTAAAACAAAAATATTGCGTACAAATGGTGTTGTAAATATATTCTATGTAAGTTGATAGAATAGTTAATTGTGTTGTAAAGTAAAAAAACGTGAAAATTTTCAGAGTGTAAACCAATGTCCGACAACGGAAATAGCACTCCTATTACTGAAACGTTTTGAAAAATTAAAATTGGATTGTTTGTACTTAGAAGACCAGTACTATGATTTAATACGAAACTTTACTGCTGAGATTGAAAACATCCGTGACCGGTAACCTACAAATATTACAAAAAAATATTAAGTATTAGTTATGATTTGGATACAATAATAATCCAATTTAATAAAAAACCAATACTAAAAAAAACTATCTGTTATTAGAGAGGATTGTTAATAGGTAAAAATTAATGTCTCTATTTTCTCCCCGTTCATGTTTTTATTAAGAGACTATTGTTCTGAAGCGGTACATTGAAAAACTAAAGAGGGGATACTATTCAAATTGCAAATCTTCTTCTTATCGACGATCGATCGAAGTACCTATATCCAACAATTTTTTGTGGTCTAGTCCGGTTGACTGAAACATTCTTGTGAAGATCGTAGAGGACGTTGATTAAGAATGTTTAATTAAAGGTACAATGAAGAAAGAGAAAACCCTGAGCTGCCGAGAAATATGCCGCCAGTAGCTGGACGTATCTTGTGGATTAGATTCTATCATGAAAACATTAAGTTACCTATGGATGAATTTAAAAATCATTATGAAGTTATAACACATTTGGTACGTTGTTCAGAAAAAAGAATTTAAATTAATGTACTTTATTAAAAATGCTTGTAAAAAAATATGTAACCTAATAATTAATGTACATGCATGTTGTAGAATACTCAACGATGTATAAAACTATATAATGTGATGAAAATTGTCTTCACCGAGTTCGAATTAATATATCATAGTGCATGGGCAGAAAATGTTGGACAGGTAAGTATTATAGTCATGACACTATATATGACTTCCTACCAGACTAATAAAGTTAACCACTTTTAATTATATGTAAAAGCATTAATTAAGCGGTTTCTTTGTAACACTACTTACTTAAGTTACTGGCTCGATTCCAGGGCCACAAGTTGTGCTGTTTGCTCTAATATTTTGATTACTTTAAGCTTGCCCAGCTAGCTTATATTCCCTAGCCCTTATATTGTAAATCTGTTGCGTTTTTCTTTTTCGCTTGTGAAAATATGAAAGCGTTTTTGTAGCATATTATAAATATTAGATCCTTACATATGAAATTAGCGTTTTGCACGGGAGGATTATAAAGTAATTTTTTTTTTGTAAAATCCTTATTTAAAAGACAAGGTCCGTCCGTCCATCAACTATTTTCAATCTCGAGAACTACAAGGGGTAGGAAGCTGAACTTTAGCATACAGACAGATCTCGCTTAGATAAGATCCAGAGTCGTTGGAATTTTATTGGTATGTAGTCGGGTTCCCGAATTGTGAGTGCCCAAATTTTTTGAATTTTGTATGGGCCACTTGTTATATTTAATTAAACAAAGTCTGCACCGTTGTTATCTATGCACTTTTGCCATCCTGTAGGTAGTTCCTTGATCCTTTTAATAAAAAAATCATGGAGGCCAGAATCAATAAACTCTGTGAAAGCAGTTTGAACTGCCGCGTCAGAGTTGAATTTTTTCCTTGAAAGAAGTTGTCCGAATTCTGAAAAAAATGGTAATCTGTTGAAGCAAGGTCCGGGGAATACGGTCGATGTCGCAGACATTCCAACTGTAGCTGATCTAACTTAGTGGTTGTTTGTTGTGCAGTGTGTGGTCTTGCGTTGTTGTGAAGCAGGAGTGGCCTACAGCAATTAACCAATCTCGGTTGTTTAGCAGCTAGTTCTTCCTTCATGGTATGCAGTTGCTGACAATAGATACCTGCCGTAATCGTTTGGCCAGATTTTAGAAAGCTGTAGTGAACGACACCTGCGCTAGTCCACCAATCACTCACAAGTAACTTTTATGGAGTCAATTTTCGTTTAGGGCATGATTTGGCTGGGTGTCCAGGGTTCGGCCATTGCAACGAGCGCTTCCGATTATCGTACAGTATCCACTTTACATCACAAGTAATTATTAGATTTAAAATCCCTTCATTACTGCGTCTGTTGAGCAAATTAATACAGCAATCGACATTGTCGAGTTCGATTTATTCAATTCATGAGGTACCAATCGTACAAGTTTTTTTACTTTCCCGATTTGCTTTAAGTGGAATAATACAGTTTTATCATTTACGCTGAAGCCTGCAGCTATCTCTGAAGTGCTTCGTGATAGATCCGCCTCCTCAATAGCCTTTAATTCTTCATTTTCCACTTTGATTTCCGACCATCCGCAGGGTTGGTACTGAAAGTCGAAATTTTCAGAACGAAAACGGTGAAACCAAAATAGTACCGTGCTTTCTTTTGCGACACCAGCGCCGTACATACCGTTGATCCTTTGAGCTGTTTCTGCCATAGTAGAACTCGTACTCGTAAATATACCGATATTTCATGTTTTTCATTGTGCGGTAATAAGCGACGCCAAAAAAAAATAATGAGGAAAAAACAAATGAATTATTGTTTTCAAAACTTAAATGTACCTGCTAAATGAATTTATAAATTTGAGTTTCAAATTCTTAACCAAAGACGAGATATTTCAGTTCGAAATGGTCAGTATGGCAAAACGCTAATTTCATATAAGCAAATCTTAGTCAATATTTAATAGCAAAAATAATTTTGAGACTGTATAAAGAAATTAAAAAGAATGTGTAAAATAGGTGAGGTTGGGCCTCATTGCGCCATTGCTGATTCGACATCCACTTACCAACCTATATGTCGTAAATTACAATGTTTACATACCGGAGTGTATCAGAGAAGTTGAATACATGTGGCAACTAGGTTTAAGTAAGTACATGAAGTTTTTGTAAATCAAAATTTCTTAGGAAAACTGGAAAAATTGTTGTTAAAATTAAAGAAAACATATATTTACAAATGAATAAATAGCAGCAGTACCATTTGTTCTAGAAAAAACATCAAGAATTATAAAAAAATTATTTAAACAAAATACGTTTTATTTTGACCATATTCGTTTTTTATACTACATGTTAAATATAAGTATATAAACACTCACTTGATGTTCCCACTACTGGGGTTCGGGATTTTTTCTTATTAAAGGAGATCCATGCTGCTACTAAGTCCGTGAAAGCTGTTATTCTTGGAACATGTCGGTTTCCTTAGGGTGTTTACTTTTACCAGAAGCCTAAACTTTAGACGTACAGCGCGAAAAACGACCTTACAAATTAAATAGCTATTGCTTATTATAAAAACTTGTTATATAAATATTACTTTATATTGTCACAAAAAGGATTTTCGTTCATTGATATTTGAATTTACCAGGTGTCCCTGATGCAGCTCAAATAGTTGCGTACTGTAAAGAAAGAATATTTTCAAACTTTGAACGTATCACGGCTTTAGTTGAGAGAAATAACAGCATTAGAAAGTAAGTTGGAAACTGAAAATTAGTTTAAGATAATTAATGTAATATTGTAAATGTTTAAACAGTTAATTGTCGTATTAAAATGAAATAAAAACGTACTTTTCTTCAATTTGAAAAGAACTTAAATGTAGTCGTTCAATTTTTGGTGAACTTTTATTTACAAATGTTGAGATTTTTTTTGGTATAAAACCAGGCTCAACAATTTATCTGTTTTTAAATAGAAATAAATCGAGAACAGTTAATTTTTTTTTAATAGGAGCATGCCAAAATTATACTTACCTTTGCTGCGCGCGCAGCTTATAAAAATGGAAAAAGCTTTCCAACCAGGGCTTTCAACCATTACCTGGACATCTTTAGAGATACCAGCGTATTGTGATAATATCTGCAAAGTCTTGGATGAAGTGGACTTGTTTGTGAAGGAGGTAAACTTAATTAATTTTTATTTAATTTACTTTGTACTGTACAAATAGGCAATTACAAAAAAAATCAAGTATTTTGATCATGGAAACAGAAATAAAAATTATGAGAAATTAATCTTGCAGGTTACGGATATGAAAGAAGCTCGTATTGATGCGATATTACAATCTATAGCGAAGACAATTTTAGTTTATTTGCCTGATAGTGCTGTTGATCCTACAAATTTTTATGAAGAAAATTTAGTTAGACGCGACGAAATTGGTTAGCGTATAATTTTTACTATAATAATTATAAAAGTTTAATTTCAAAATTTGGAAAAAAAAATTTTTGTTAGAATTTTTGATTGAGGTAAGCACTATCAGCTCATCTATCAATAAATTTAAACGATTAAATCGAGTTTTGTATAGAGCCTCGTAAACAAATAGGTCGTTAAAATAATATATTCATATACGTATTGAAATATTTATTAATTACAATAGTAACATTGAACTCGTATACTTTTAAATAGAATTAATATCGATCATTTATACATTGTAATTGATAATTACCATTACAGCTCAAGATTTACAACAGAGGTCATGTAACGCAGAAGTAGCTGTAATTGAATTAATCAATAAGTTCTTAGGAAGTGTGCCCTCGAAACCCATACAAGACCTTAGAGATAAATGGTAACGTCAATAAAATAAAGGTTTTAATATCTCTAATGGGCTATCACTTGACCTCAAAATTATACGGTATTAAGAGGTAACGAGGTTGTGGATTGTGTATCTACATTAAAGGCTTTTACATGTTTATAACCGAAACGTAACAATGATATTATTTTCGTAGATTTAAAATATGTAGTAGGTACCTAATCAGGCGGTTTTTATAAAAATCGATCATCTATCAAACTCTAAATGGGGGACCTTAGAATCAAACTTTAGTTCTCTTAATTAACCAGAGGTTAGTCACTACGTCACGGAGACTGTTCATTAATTATATTGTAATGTATTTCAATACACCCTGTGTTTCAATGAAATTCTCGTTTGGTTTAGCTGAAAAAGTTTTAAACATGTAAGCAATTAAGAGTTATTCTTCCGATCTGGCACGCGTATTTTTTTCTTGGAAAATGATCTTACTTAGTGATAATATATATTTTTAATATTGCAGGTTAGATCCCGAGAAAGCATTAAAACCTGTTACATCTGCAACAAGAGTTTTTCCTGAAAATGCAGGTTTGTTGACATTTTTATCAAGGGAAAAGTTTTTTGTTAAATATTTTTTTGCGTATAAGTCTTGTCGTTATTATTTAAAATCAAAGTCGACTTCAAAATTAATTGTGAGGTGCCTTGAAAGTTGTAACATTAAGTTTTTACGGTTTTAATTTTTCTCTAACCCATGTGATATATTAAACAACTCTCTTATTGTTTTCAATACTTGGAAAGGGGGGGGGGGGAAAATCAATGTCAAACTTAAAAATGAAAACTTCACGCGGGCCGATTAATGTGTGGCGGACGTACCTGTTGAAAAAATCCCTTTTAAGTTTAATTT
>DWLS01002068.1:0-19177 GCA_018246255.1 Pachliopta kotzebuea
ATGATGACATTGTCAATTGTTAAATTACATTTAATTAGTCTAGGATAAATATCTTTGTGAAAGTATCATCAAGATTGATAACAAATAGTTTTTGATATTGATTTTATTTTTATTAAAATTTAGTTATTTGAGTATTTTAAATAATTCTTAAATTTAAAGTAACGGTTAATAAAACAGCTTTTAAACGTACTGTGATTAGAAAAAGAAATTTTGCGCCTGTGACTTCTGAAGCTTTTGCGCTCTGTCGTAGGAATTTACCAGAAGTAAAAGGTAAAAAAAATCATCGTTTGCGTCCAATTAGAGACAAATTTTTTTTATTCCTTATCCAAAATTTTTTGATATTTAGAACAATGGCTGCGTAGTCCTGTAAAACAGTAAAAGATTTTTTGTTTACTTGACAAACCACTAGGGAAGCCGTAACCATAAGTTCGCTACTTAGTAATTTCTTCAACCGCCACTGTACTGTCCCATGTTACTTACTGTACTTCCATAATTCATAAGCTACAATGCCTAAACTAGAATGTAATGTTTGTACACTACATAGCAATGTAATCACTCATGCCTACGACCAAGATGTTAATGCATCACTGCTTTACTGTAGATATAAGTAGAAAGATTATACAATTGAAGATAGAAAAAAATATCTTAAAAGGCCTACCCATTCCAAGGAGTAGTTAGTACTCATTACAAGCTAGTACAATTCTTTGGGAGAGGCCAATGTCTAATTGTGGATTACTGCGAATTAATGATGATGTCTTCGGGAGAATATTATTGATAATAGATGATCACAATGTTATAAATATTGTGAAATTTGTATTATATATATTATCCAATTAAAAGTGAATTGTAGATGACAATCGTTATTGCTAAGATATACTCGTAGAGCGATTTGTGAATATCTTTGTATATTATTGTGTAGGGTTTCATATTTTTTTAACTGACAAGTACGTGAAATTTGTATTTTATATTCTTTTCCGTATTAAATGGTAGAAAACACCTAATAGCAATTGGTAAAATAACGAAGGCTTCAATTTCTTTAATAATACAACGGAAATAGAATGGCAATTTACTGCGGCGTTAATGTTCACAGGCGTTTGGCTGCAGGCAAAAAGGCGGTACGATCCAATAAATAAGAAGACTTATGTCCGTTTCCCTTCAAGGCGTTGTTTGATTGTAGCGATAATTGTAGCTTAATCGACGAGGAAGTCATTGCTCCCCGTGTACGATATACTGCTTTCGAAAAAGACAATAATTTCAGAAATTATAGAAAGAAAGTGTTGGTAACTTATTGGACAGTTTCAAAGTTACAGTTCCCGTCATAGTATTTATATTAAATATCAGGAAACTTGGGGTATCCTCTTAAATAATTCATTTATAACTAGTAGAAGCAAAAATTACCATATGATATTTTAGTCGGTGTGACTTTGTGTTTATTTCGGTTAGGCAACGAAATAATATAAAAGGATTTTAAAAGGAGTTTTATTTCTAGATGATTGAACTAGTAGATATAACACCAAAAATATATTGCTTTTAATTGGTAAGAAGTGTAAAAAATTTGTAATGAATCTATGAACAAATGAAAGAATTTGATGAGTTTTCCTGGCAGTGTTGTGTTTGATTTGTTATAAACAATTTTAGTTTCCAAATACTAATATTAATAAAAGAAATGTATATTAGCACTAATTGTGCACGGTGCAACTGAAAATGTGATTATTATGACATAACAAATTGTTTTAATTAACTACTGAATCATAGTTGCATGACAACTGAAAGCGAAATCGTTACTCGCTCAGAGAATACTTGCTCACACGATTCAAACGTGGGGCGTCGATAACCGAGGAAAGGTTAATATTGTTGAATAGGTCAATATTATAAACATCTCACAAACTTTCCTTAGTACTTTAGATGGTTAGGAATAAAATTCATCAGACACATCTTTAGTTTAAAAAGCTATGTACAAACTATTGTGATATACACATGGCGTAAAATTCTATCTAATACTGAAATTACTTTCACAGATTCATATTTAGACTGGTAAAATAAGCTTCATTTTATCTATCAGTCATGTAATGTATTGCCGAATACCGGGCCAAGAGGTTTCTCGGGAGAGCCCTATGTCCAGCAGTAGACAGTTTTTTTTTAATAGTAGTTTGTTTTCCATTTGTTATGCAAGCTCAGTTACGAACCATGAAAACAAACATCTTGTGGAAAGTTTTGTTAGCAGCCCGTTCTCAAAATATTATTTACATTGTGCGAATCAAAATAGACTATTTTGCAATATTTTTAAATAAAATTATTAATTAAAGCACATGCATTAATTTCCATTTGAATGATCCAAAGTTTGTTTAATCACAATAATTTGCGCAGTTTCAGTCCGTATAATGAAAGTAAATAGTTACCGAATCTAAAAGCGTAAGACTTTTTTTAAAAAAATGGATATTAATGAAGGACACCAGTTAAAATAAAAATTAAAGGAAAATCTGTTAATTGTAATCATCTTAGTAATTATTACCGACATCTTGACATGCAAAGTTTACATCTCGAGAATAATAATTGTATATAATTGCGACAAATGTTTGCTCGACTATCGTTTAGAATCTGTAATCCCGAGAGTAACGCCC
Organism: Pachliopta kotzebuea; assembly: GCA_018246255.1. Taxonomy (NCBI): domain Eukaryota; kingdom Metazoa; phylum Arthropoda; class Insecta; order Lepidoptera; family Papilionidae; genus Pachliopta; species Pachliopta kotzebuea. The sequence goes on from DWLS01002068.1 coordinate 2,622, forward strand.
GAGTGTGCATGAAGCAGTGGGGCTGCAGTATGCAGTTTGCAGTCACTGCATAGCACACATTGACGAGTCCACGCTTCGCTACCCCAGTATATAAACCTAATACAAACTAGCCTTGAACTTCATTTCACCACGGCCACAACGTCCGACAACTAGACAACAACCCTTGTTAACCCTTTTATACATAAATCCAACAATTAAAAGGACTATGGTGTGTTGTGATAACGTTATGTGGTGTTATTAAAGTTTATAATTTCGTGCTGATTGAAGTTGTAAATATGAAGGTCGTAAATGAAACGGTGAGTCAAAACAGTTAATTATTACTTTAGATTTAAAACACATTACTTTATAGGTTATTTATAATGAAGTTTTCAATGATTACTAATTTGTAAAGATAATCCAAAGTAATTTTGTAGTTATGAAACTTGAATGACGTTTCAAGCGTCCTTTAATAATAATAAGATCATTTTAGCTATTAATTTTTTTTAAAAATATCTATAAACTTTCATATACATCATTACATGACAGTCTAGAGGCAATATTGTACACTTTTTATTTAAGAAAGTCTCCTTCTCACTAGGCACACGAAAATTTGTGAATTTCTATTATCTCCGTGTAAAAGTGAAGGTAAACGAAACCATAGAATTAGTTTTATTTTTTATGTGTTAGAAACACTTTCAGTGCTGTTTTAACTGCACTATAAAGGACATCGTAGTGAAATAATGATAAGGAATATTATGCAGAATTAAAACAGTTGCTAAAAAACTCTTATGAGGAAGGTTGACATTATTAAATAGATCATATTTTTAATGAATGAGGTCTATAAATTATAGCAAAAATTTGATACAGATGCGTTACTTTATACGTAAATAGATAATGAGCTCTTACTACACGCTACGGCTGTCTAATTTATCAATGGCTCTGTCCTTTTAAGTAGCTAGTTGGATAATAGCTTTTGATTTACGAGTGAAATAAATAACACATGCATGCTGCGTTATGCTAATTAAAGATGCTTAAATGGTAGTTACTCATAAAGTAGAAACTTTCAGAATTAAACACTTTAACATGGATTTGGGAATGGATACTGCGGGAGTAATTCTGTACCAAGACAGGTCTTACGATGCATTAATGATCATTAGTAATAATGTACCTGCATCCCCTAGTTACATTTATAAAGATATTTTCAGCTTTCTTCTAAAAAATGTGAAGAAATGGTCTAAATTGTCTCACGAATCGCTTAACGTCTGACTTTTTGAAACTCAATGGTGTATTAACAACGATGATATAAATATATAACAAATAACTCCTTCGCGATTACCCCGGTTTGTCCACTTTCTCCGGTCAAGTTATGTAATCTAAGTTTAACCGCACCGTGTTCCAATTAGTACAATGCCATGAATCTAGTTTTTATGTAATACTTATAATATATACGTAATAAATATTTCCGTTCCACATAATACTTGAGTATATGCAAAGTTCCACTATACTAGGTGATTCAAATATTTATATAAATCCGGTACGATGTTTTGCTGCAGCCGGTTCTGTTAATGTTCAAATAAAACAAAATAAGAAATGTAGTTATGAGACATAACCTTCTGTTCACACTCAAGAAATATGTGAAAACCGAGGCAAAAGTAAGTTATCGATTTAACAAAATAAAAAATATGACCGGGACGATGGAGAGTCTCAGCCTTTTAGAGATCTGTCACAAAGAAAAAATTAAAACTATTTATGCATCATTGCAGGTCAATTGCGATTTGGTGAATTTCAATAATTCACTTAAGCTATTGCTCTGGAACATGTTTGTCCCCTTACAATGTTTTTCTTTATTCCTATAACAAATGCTAGTTGAACTAAAAAATGTTATAAAGATGATTTGACAAACGCTTCATCGAGAATTTATTACTCATAATTGATAATCTTAAAATGTCTCTGTCAAAAAGGGATTATCAAATAAGGATGATTTTAATTTATTTAATTAATTTTTTTTTATAAAAATGGAAAACATCAACACCGTGATTTATTATTTACTGTATACATAATTTCAATGTGTTGGCGATGGTAAATTCCTACATTGCTTATTTCCATACTTTCATTAATTTTTATAAATTATAGTAATGCCAAGAAGCATCGATCAAATATGTATTCGACGATCACCGGTTTCTTTTTCGCCTATGATCGTACTACTTTCGTACTAAAATAGTTTATATAACTTTATTAGGCATCTGCTAATCGTCAGATGGTGTAACGAAATTTAAATAATTTGAACACAAAATTTCTCTTAAACACATTACTATGGTATATAAAAAAATTATAATAAGAATCTAGTCTTAATTAATAAAAACTTATTTAATTTATGTTATATTATTGGGGACATAAAAGTTTTTATTTAGTGCCATCAGAGTATGTTACAAAATTATAGCTATAAAGACTTAAGATTTCTTAGTACAAATTCTGGTATTTTACTGTACAACCAAAAGTTTATTTTGCACTTGCATTTTAGAATACACTTTTACAACTTTAAGCAATTTTTGTGTAATGGCGCTTTCATTCAAATTTCGTATTTTGTTACTAATAATTGAAAAGACAAATTTATTACATAGAAAGAATGTTTTTCTCTTCGCATATTTTAAGCTTTCAAGATTGTGAAACAGGAACTGTATATAAGATCAAGAGTCCCTACGACTTTCCCCAAGATACCAAGTAAGGCAAGAGAAACAAGTGATCACTAGAGGCCAGAGAAAGGCCGTTGTCGCATCCTAAGGTTAAAACCATAGATAATTGTAGGACGCATTGATCTTTGACACCGGGTAATACTTGATACCATGCATTATGTTAAAATTAATAAAATTTAACGCTATTTATATGATTTAAGGATCACCACACAGTATTAGATTTTAGCTTAAACATTACGCTATTGACAAGATTAATGTTTAATTATTTTAAACGTAACTTCTAAGCCAATTTCTCCGTGTCTGTTTCTTTTTTGAATAAACTTTTAAAGTAAATCTAAATATTATATTTCAGAAAATTAATTTCAGGTTTTTCTTCAACACAGTTTTGAATCAAATTATTTTTTTTTTATAAATGTAGTCTATAATTTATACTAATTGACCATCAGCTGATTAAAGTTTTTTACCGATTTGCTAATTTTCATTTCACTTCCGTTTATTTTAACACATGCTCGTCTAATAGTGTATCATCAATATGTTCTCTTAAAATTTTCCATTAATGTATGATCTAATTCTTTTAAATCAAAAACTTTTAGACTTTATCAGTTTTTATATATGTTTTTATAAAGAATAATAAAATGAAGTATACTTTATACGCAAAATGTTTTTTAGTTTTTTTATAATTTTAATGTTATTTTTATACAGACATAAATAAACATACATATGGATATTTAATACATTAATAATTATTTACGGTATCTGCTTAAATAGGAAAAAAAACTGAAGCTCCTTAAAGGCTTCCTTTACGGACTATTCCTAACAGCAGTTACATGCATAAAATTATATAGTATTTATTAGAAATTAATTTCTGCAATTACATTCAAATACTTAACGCTTCATTTTTTTTTTTATTTCAGATACGAATAATACTATTTGTATATTTGGCTCTCCAAAGTGTCTACTGCCAAAATGGATATACTATTCAAAACAATATTCACTTACAAAAAATAGCATCTAATGAAGGAAAAGTTGAAACAATACCGAGTTACAGCAAACGTGTCACGCCTGATGATTTTACTAGCCAATCTATTAATTCTGTTAAATACCAAACAGTTGATGATTCCAACAAAATATCAGATTATAATCGTTTCGATCGAGGAAGGACAAGAAAAATATTTCATATAAAAAATCCTTTTCAACAATCAGAGGAAGAAGATACAAGCAATCAAAATATAAATAAAGATTTGCAGGATAATGAAAACGGAGCTAGTAACCAATATGCAGCTATGCAATATTCCTTACCACCTGAAGAATTTCTGCAACAGATGAGGGCTGAAAATCAATATCATCAACAGCAAGCACCAACACCCTCTCCTACATATGGATATACAGCTACTCCCCAACCACCCTACCAGTATTCTACAATTTCAACTGCTACTTATAACATTGGAGATCAACAAAACAATTTATCTCCTCAAACAGAAACCAAACATATATCTCAAGTATTGAATCCTAATTTGAATACTTACCAATATAATACCGCTTATTCATTTGGTATAGATGCTATTCAAAGTACTCCATCTTCAGTAACTTTATATTTATCTACCAGTTCACCAAGTAATCAATATATTGGAACGCCGTCTAATAACTATGTCCCAAGTTCACCACCAATTTATCTTTCAAGCCCTACAAACTTACAGTCTTATTATACATCTACATTATCAAACACACAAACTGGATCTCCAGGATATAATAATTTCAACAGGTATTCTACCACAATTGAAAATAATGCATTTAATTACATAAGTAATAACAAAGACAATGATCCAAGTGTACAGGTGAATCATTATGATAAATCCACTAATGATGTTAAATTTCCAATAAATCAACAGCAACAGTATCAGAACGAATATCTATCTTCAACTCAGCTACCTATATCGTCCACTTACTCTATCAATCGAGGTAGTTGGCAAGATGCTTTAAACTTGAACATGAACAATTTGCCTAATTCAAGACAGGAAACACAGACTCATCCACAAACATCATATAATTACCAACAAGAATCTCAACAAATATCTAATCCAGATAATGCAAGTAGTGATAGTCTTCGTACCGGCAGCATGCCATCAGCAAATAATCTATTTTTAAGTTTTGTTCAACCTGATTATCAAACATTTAATGAACTTAAAAATCGTGAAAAAGAAACAGAACCACTAAACAAACAAGATATTTATTCGCATGGCGATTATGGCTGGAAACTTGATGGACGAAAGTCTTCAATGAAATATGATGTAAATTTTCCAGCGAACTATCCAAAACACGTACAAGGTAACAATTATCAATTAGATGGAAGTTCTCTAAGTTCTTCTTATCGCTATGTTGATAACAAACAAATTTATGATAATGACCAAGCTGCTAAATATAACTCTGAAAAGTTAGAGGCAAATGAATTTGCAAAAGTAGCGGCAAAGTCCCAAGAAAATATGAAGAAGCAACAAGAAACGTTTTCAAATAATTATCCCTCAAATACTAAGTTTTCTCAAAACGAGTTCGCAACGCCTGGTTTAAGTAATATATTCAGATATAATAACCAAAAAAACCTTGCCAATGATAACTTAAACGCTTATAGCCAAACTGATATTGTGACGTCATCTCCGTATTATTACCCGTATTCTCGAGAAAATATCTTAGATCATACTGTACAAACATTAGACAAAGATAAAGTAATACAAAGTATTAAAATTGATATGTCCAATATAAAAACAATGAAGGAAGCACAAAAATTTATGCCATCAGATTTAAGTAATGGATACAATTCTTCAAACTACAATAAAGAAGAGCAAAATCTTAACCAATTTATAAAACCAGTAACAGAAGTTTATTATAATGATAAAAGTTTGGTGTACGGTTATAACATGAAAACTAAAAACGGTGAAGTTATACCATCTGAGAGCCCAAGAGGTTCAGAAACAACTGATGAAAATATGAAAAAATATGAATCGTCAATTAATTTGAACAATTTGTCTTATAAACCTCAGAGTAACATGAATGTTCATCCTTTTTCTAACTCAGCTCAATCTAATATGGAAAACGTACCATTTCAACGTATTACGCAGCAAAGGCCCCAAAATCCATCTGATAGTACCAGCTTAATGCTTAATGATATTCCTTATTGGTTAACGCAAGGTTTAAATAATCTTCGTTATCCTCTACTGAATAGCTTTAATCGTGGGTTTATATCTACAGGTGCTCCTTTAACACTTAATCAAAATGTCGATTCTCACCAGATCGATGTCGCTGCTAGTATACTTAACAAATTAATACGAGATAAGCAATTAGAGATAAATTTAAAACCTGAATATAATTCACAGAGAGAAATGTTACAACCAACAATAAATGAATTAAAAGTAGTCAATCCATACAACTTGGATCTAAAACAACTACCAGAGAGTTTAAAAGGAAGAACTGCTGCAAATGACTTTTATTCTCAGACCTTTCATAATCAATTAAATCCGGTACGGTGGGACATGACACAATTACAACAATACTTGTTAAAAAATGATAATGCAGGTCAATATGGCGCATTTAACGATGGAATGATTAGCGCTAGTAGTCCATTTTTTGAATTACATAACAGTGGTCGTTACCCTTATCAGGGAGTAAAATATTCAAGGAGTCAGGAAGAAGAAGAAAGTCTTATACCTATTACAGGCTCTAACCATATTCATCCTATCGGAGCTGTTATAGAACAAGACGATTTAGAAAATGAAAATAAGGATGCGGGCGAAATTGATGCAATGGAATCGAGTAGCGATGATTTATTGATTGAAAACGATAGCGAAAAACCGAAATCACACTCACATAGAATGGTAAACAGTAGACGTAGACATCCGAATTCTTTATCTCAGGTTGATCGATATTACCCTCATAGAAAATTTCCATCAAATACTGGTGAACCTTATCCCTTACTTAAACCACCACCTATCCACAATTTAAAAAGCAGAAGTCGAAGTAAAGTTGATTACAATCGTCGACAACGCGGTAACAAACCAAAATTCTCTCGTATTGTAAAGCGTGAGCATTTATTTGAAGATGAAAGTTTAACCGAAGACTTAGAACCAGCGGTGCCAGCTCTGTTACGACCACCTCCTTTCGCAGCTAATGACAAATCTGATCATGCAGACAATGAAAGTTAATAATTACTATTTTTTTATTTTATTATACTTTTTTTAATTTTAATATTATAGATAAGTTGTTTTAAGAACTTAAAAATATTTGGTTCCATTCTAAAATATTTTCTTCCCCGAGTAGAAAAGTTTTAATTAGAGTTTTACATGGCATTTATTTGAAATAATTGTTATAATTTGATTAAGTTATATAGTAGTTAGCTTTCTATCACTATGCTAGGGTGATATTTTATAGTGTTAGAGATTGTTTTTGACATTTACTTTTGAATACAATTGTTGTAAATGTTTGCTTTGTGATAAGGACGAGAATGCATTGTTAATTTATAAAAACATTGTTTTTGTTAAATATTTTATAAAAAAGAATAAATGATGATTGAATTGATGTGCTTTTTCAAATTTATTGCATTTACTATCAAACAAAATTCATAACTTGTGACTTCGGAATCGAATCCTGGATGGAATGATGGACTGACGACATGTATTGGATTTTTTCAATTGACTAAAGCTGCGGACGTTTCGTCTGCTATTGATATTGCGTTAAAATTTGTCGTTTCAACAATATCAGCAAAACACTTTAACAAAATTAACTATCAAGAAATTTAGCTACGATAGAGAAAATCATACATTTTAGGTTTTTTTAATTCGGACGAAGTTGATGCTTTTGACCACTATTTTGGCCGGGAAAACTTCTTCGGACCCTTAGCTCGCGGAGTCCGGATCCGGAGTCCTGAAAAGTATATATATATATAAATTATATAATATAAGGAAGAGGAGAGAGACGAGGGAAGAGGATTTGGGGAAAGAGAGGAGAAGTGGGAAGAAAAAGGGGTACATTTTAAGTATTTTCGTCTTTGCACAGATTAAATAGCAAAGTTCATCTCTTAATAACAAATTTAAAAAGAATATAAGGCAATTTAATGATGCGTGCGTTTCGCTTTCTTGCTGCAGTCTCAGGCGTATATCACAGACATATGATTAAATCTTAAAACGCAACGGTTTTTGTGTTACTTCATCATTCGTAACATCTGTCGCTTTACATCTTGCGTGACACGCGCAGATCATCGATAGTACACTATTTTGCAACTGTTAATGATGGCTTATTAATATTTATTAAACACGTTATAAAATACCAGTCTCTGTTAAAATTATATTTGCAATGCATTAAATTATGTATTATAGTTTAAAAGAGAGATATCGAAATTAAAATTTAAGAATATGGATAAAAACTTTTTCGTATTTTTCTTTTAATTTATTTATTTTCTTTAGAGGTAACATAAATCAAAAATAACTATTGGATAATAACGACAGTTTTTTTAAAGCAAAATCCGCGACGACGACCAAAATATATTTCATTGCACTAAACGGTATAAAAATAAATGAATATAAGTTGCTTGGAAAATTTCTTTGACAAAGTACTTCACGATGCAAATCTTACTTTAGTACAATGTTCAACATAAAATAGCTCTTTTAAATGAAAAAAAAATTAAATCGAAAAATAAATGTTGCTTATTGATCTTACTCTGGGAATAATATACTATTCAATTAAAAGGTAATAGTACCAACTACAATTAATAAAATAGGAAGTAAAACTTACGACAATTCGTTTTTTTTAAACAAACTAAATTAAAAAAAAATAATAAGGGTAAGAACGCTGATATTATATAGGTTTTGAGGGATATTTTGGTGTTAGAAAGAAATATTTTACAATGATGATTATTTATTATTTATTTTTCTTGGTAGACATAAATTTTTTAGCGTTATAAGGAATATATATAGTTTTCTAGTTTATTTTTGGAATAACATTAAGCGTTTTATTGGTACTTTTTCGACAGAAAAGCGACATCATCTATTGGCTACGTATTACCTATTAGGTGCCCTGTCGCTGACAGATCCGGGGCATCCCATTGATAACGGCTGATGGCTTTCGCGGTAGGTTTAGTGGGTAGGGGCCGCCCAGACCGAGTCCCACACACCCCTCCGCACCCACCCAGGGCATCGGCGGGACGTCCGTAAAAGGATTCCCTCGGGAGGAAAAAAAAAACGTATTACCTATTACCGAGTATTGAAATAAACATTAAAGATTTTTTTAATTATTATTTGCGTTTTTGTCATATTTCACATAATTTTCAATGAAAAAGGAATTTATGACTTAATATCCTGGATTCTCACTGTTTCATAACAGGTGTAATGTAGCTGTTCAGCGTTCTTGTAAATTTCAGAAAAGGTTTGACATGTACTTTTAAAGCCTACACCCCAGACACATGCCAGTTATGAATCGATCATAATAAAAGACCATTAAATGGTTTCATTCTTTTGCAGTATTACTACGTACTTTGACACTTTTTGGTTTTAAAAAGGTATGGGAGTGCTTCTGATACGTTCTTCAAAGCAAGAATAAACACATTCGATAGCGATCACAGGCAAAGAATCGCGTCATTCATTGACGGACTCGGCGAATGCAGAAGTTGATAATTGAAAACGAGATTGTACAGTAGTCATTCATATAATCAACAGTAACATTACTGCTACTGCTACAGCTACAGCAGTAATACCTGCGTTTAGGTTATCGATGTTAATGAATTTCACATTAGGCTTAACATAAAACATTTGATTATATCTTCGTTATGATTATTATCATTTTATTGTTCTAGTCTTTGTATTCTAAACCTTTTTTTTTTACTTTTTATGAGAATTAACTGAAACCAACGATAGTAGTTATACAGAATTATTTACTTTATCTAAAGACAACAAGAGTTATTAATTTATTTTAGCAAAATATTTAGTTTGGAAGTTAAATGGATATTTGATTCTTGACATGTGATTAAATAAGACAGATTTAACTTTCACCTGTTCTTTACATTTTTTAATTTAAAATTATTTTTACGTAAATTTAGTTTATTAATTCATAATTTGTTATGATATATTAGTGATGAGCCCATATATTTTAGTGGGTCAAAGATTAAGTAATTTGAATTAATTCAGTGGAATATCATGTCCGTTAGAAAAGAGAGACGACCGAATAACCTGTTTGCCGTTTGAGTAGCGCTCGATGTCACAGTAACTACAACCGTGATATAAATATGAAGGAAACGGCCGAAACTACACAATCGAGCTTGGCTTGTTGTTGAAGAGACAAGCACGATTTTGTGGCCAGCGATTAGCTAGTTAAAATGGCTACTTTTGTAAGTAATGTTTTTTTCAATAGTAGAAACAATATAAAAAAAGTATTAAAAGTTGAATTAACAATTGCTTTTTTTTACAGACAAAACTGACATTATTAGGGATATTAGTTAGTACCTGTAACGCAGGCTTCCTGCATGGTAGCCAGAGCAGTTTGTTGGCATCATCATCTTCATCGAACTTACCGTCTTCATATTCCGCTTCTTCAAGTTTCTCCCCTAGCAATTTCCCATCGGGATCTTTGCCGTCAGCATCGTACTCAGGAAATGGATTCCTTAACAGTGGTTCAGTAGTAGAATCTCATGGATCTGCTTTTGATGCATCGGCGGCAAGTGCTGGACCTATTCTTAGTTCAGCAAGTTTACCTGGTGCGAGTGGATCATTGGGAGTATCTATAGGTGGACCTTCAAGTGGATCTTTAAGTGGACCTTTACCTTCTTTTGCAAACGGCGAAGCACCACCTCCAGGACCCAAGGCTCCAGTAATTAACGAAATTCACGGCCTTGCCAACAGCAATGGAGCTCCAACACAGTACCGTGTTCGTGACGAAACTTACCAGGTTGTACGTGAAGTGACACACAGAGTGCCCCAGCCCGTGCCCATCCCTGTGCCCCAGCCCGTCCAAATTCCAGTACCTCAACCATATCCCGTCCAAGTCCCCGTAGTCAGGAAGGTACCAGTACCAGTTATCAAAATTCAGAAGGTCAATGTTGACAAGCCTGTACCTTATCCAGTTGAAAAAATCGTAAAAGTACCAGTCGAAAGAGTTGTTGAAGTACCGGTTGATCAACCCGTGCCTGTCGAAAAGATCGTCGAAGTTCCAGTTGTAAAATTGGTGAAAATACCTGTGCATGTTGTTAAAACTTACCCAGTTCCGGTGGTGAAGACAGTACATCACAAAGCGCACGTCACTCACGGTCACGGGCACGGACACGGCTGGTCTCTTTGGTAAACCAAGCTAGTGCTCAGCGCCACAATGTATCATGTTAAACATTATTTTACACCACTACTTTTCTAACCTTTTTGTAAATATTTACCAACAAAAGCTCATCGTGAGGCTGCAATGTAGGGTGATAACTAAGTCATTAAGTTAGGTGAAACAATTGTTTATTCGCTTTTTTTAACCTCATTTTGTACATAGTAGTATAGGATTTGTTACTTTAATAAAATGAATATCCAAAGATTATAAATTTCATTTTACCCGTGCTCTCATTTCTATCTAAATTCATAATAATAATTGACGAAACAAAAACATATTAAATAGTTGTAAAAAAATATACTTTTTTAATTTTAAATATTTGTTCTTTTGTTTAACAAAACTAGTTTAGGTAGTACAAGATATATATAAAATGACGTAACTATATACCTTTTTTTAAAAAACTTTGGATACCTAAGAATTGGTTTTATTCCTAAATAAAGTTATATTTATGTTTTAATTATTATTTATCTAGAACTAGTAACTACATATAATAAAATAGCTCTATAGTTTTCTGACTTTGTAATTCTATGTCAAGATTTATATCGATCAAGTACAAAAATAAGTATCTTAGGATTATACTTCCAATTATTAAACTCATATTTCGATTTTGAACTCACTTTGTTTTTTAATATTACCAGCAAACTTATAAAGGATTATTGAGTCAACGAAATTTTTCTTGACATTTTTTGCTGTACTGCCGTATTACCACTCCAGAGATTATTAAGTTTAGACAGATATAAAATAACGTAGAAAGCAATGATAAAATTGTCAGTATTAATTGTATGAACAAATACTGACAATATAAATCTATAATTTTACATCAATGTCAAATTAATATGGGACAGCAGAAGAATATTTCGCAGAACCTTTTACTAAATATACTAGAAAATTAACCAAAAATGTTTCGAAACCGCTACTAAATAATATAAATAGTTTTTACACATAATTTGCTTAAAATTAAATATTTCTAATATTTCTATAATTCGTAATATTTTTTCTCAATCTTTCCCTCTTCTAAGACTCGCATTTATCACTAGGCATACGGTCAGGTATCTTCCACGCTAGTTAAGTGCGAGTTTAGCCGAGGAAACGTGTCTAAGAAATTTATATGTTTTAGAAATTTATATTTCTTAGAACAAGATGAGTTCCTCATGACAGTTTTCTGCACCTGATGCTCAAGCTCATTGATGATCGAACTTTCCTTCTTTTTGAATTGCAAAGCGTATACGAACTCTTTTCAAAAAAGGCTATAACGGATAAGTACAACATGCTCACTATTAACAATTATTATCCTCCTACTGACAACTGATTTCTTTATAGCCCAAAAATATTTTTTTTTTTTGTTAACCACGACAAAATTTAATTTATTCAAATGAACGGAAAAGTTTGTATTGTTTGGAATTTTATATTATAATAGTTTGATTTGAATTCGCTTTTTTAATTAATTGTTAGAGATTATAGTTAAGTAAATATTGCCTATTTTAGTCACAAATGTAAATAAAATAGTTTTGTTTTATAGATTATGCTTGATATGGTCTGTTTATCGACGTTTTTATCGAATGAACAGTATCCAGAGTAGGAACAGACCTTTGATTAGAGTAGACAGTACGAAATATGATTATAATATAATTAACTGTAATTGATAATTTTACCCAAAGTAACATAATATAGCTCTGTACCGTTATTTCGTTATCTATTTGTTTCAATATCCCACTACTAACTAAAAAAATTTTTCGTTTCCCTCCACTCGGCAATTTTTATAGAATGCTTCCCAAAAGCAAATAAAAATCACGATATTCAATTATTTATATTAGCAATTCTTTTTAACAAATTGTCTCTAATCCCTCCTCAATGACAAAAATGCGTCTTTGGGGGCTTATGCCCCACCTTAAAAAACACTGCTTTTTACTGTAATTGTAATTGTACTTAAAATATTATTACCACATCGAAGTTACTGTTTGTATTCGGGACGTACTCTAGATTAAATTTTATCTATGTAGAGAGCAGGATAGTTGATTAGCAACATCATAAAAATGTATGAACTCTTTTTCACGTAATATTTTATGACTTAAGAGATTTCGTCACCAGCTACCATATTCCGGAAAGACATTTGATATGCGAGTAATAGCGATGAGTGATGATATCAATTACGTTAGAAACCGTCGCATGTCGCAGGTTATGGGCCTTACGTCCATAAAACTAAAAACAAGTTGAGCTTAATATTACGTAAAAGGTGACACGGATCTAACCGGAAGTTGACGGAAATATCGGTCATGCGAAAACTAATCAGCATATATTTTCTCACGACCAAGTGAAACTATACAGAGAAACCCCAAACCAGTTTTGTTTTGAATTATAATAACAAATTTGTATTGCACAATGAAGGGCATCGATGACAAAATTAGGTGGAGTAACGTCGCATAAATGCTGCACAAATTAAAAATTCAATTTTATGAAATGTGTCGAATGTTAATTTTATGGCGTATTACTGAATAATGGTAAAGATTTATTAATATTAATAAGATTTGTAACTTAAGTTATAATGTGTTGCAAGAAAGGCGTGTTTAGTCTCCATTAATAAAAAATAAACCTTATCTCCATAATGTTGTAAATTATAAGTATTTATATTTACACAAATAAACTATAGGGATAATAATTTAGCCTTTACTATTTATGGAATATAAAAAAATCGTTAAATTCTGATTACTATGGAAAAAAGATAAGTATAGGCATATTGTAAAAATTACTAAAAAAAATACGAAGTACAAATATTATGTAGTATAAAAATACTTCACTTACCTAAAAACTACTCACTTCTTTTACCTATTCTAGTCATTAAAATCAAATTTGTAAATATAAAACATTAATTTGTGTCGCAATAACAATTAGAATTGATGCTGAAAGAAAATGTAAAAACCACAAATTTATTATAAACGAAATCGTCAAGTAGTTTCTATATGAATAATATTAACGATCATCATTTTCATCAGCTTCGACATTCTGTCAGATTAGGGAAATATTTATTATAGAAAAGGAATATGTTATAGGCATATGAAATTAACTATAGAAAATATAATTTTGCAACTATAAACTTTGAATATTATTTACCAAATTAACACAGAAAGATTGGAACTTATCATGACGTATTAACGAACTATCCGCTGCTAATGTATGCATGGGCGTTGTATCGAAAAACCTGTATAAATATGTGCTGCCGTAGCGTTATCAATTCAGAAACCACCGAAACTCGAAACAGAAAACAACAACCTCCACTTGGCTGGCTTCTAAGCGTTTAGCTAAAAGCCATGGCGTTTGTTGTAAGTTTAAAAAGATCAGAATCTTTATGCAATAATTTAAGAGCATAACAGCTATCAAGATATGTATGTGTATCTGTATTGATCATTGCTTTCTTTTGTTACAGATGAAAGTACTGTTTCTGACGGCCTTAGCCTACAGTGCTAAAGCCGGGATTCTGTCCGGACAACACAGTTCTGATTCCTTTTTATCTTCTGCAATAGACTCTCCGTCAGCTAATTTTGGTTCTCCATCTAATTCTTATGGACCACCAGCTCCGTCTTCAGACTTGAGTGGGCCAGGAAGTGCTATTGAACAAAGTTCATATGCCGATGCCTATAGCAGTGGATCAGCCGGATTGGGGGATGGTCAATCTTTTTCCAGTGGATCGGTCTCGGACAGTAGTTATGGACTCAGTGGCTCTGCTTTCTCTAGCGGTAGTGACTTAGGAGCTGAGGCAGGGTTCAGTGCTTCGTCATTAGACGCTGGCTCTATTTCCAGTGGTGCCGTTTCGGGATCTTCTTTTGGCAATAATGGCGGCGCTGTTCTAGACACCGGTCTTGCTGGTCCTGCTGCTGGAAACGATGTTGGTGCTCCACGTGTAATTGGTACCAGCGTTTCAGTAGGTCGTCCCGTCGCATCTGCTTCCAGATATGAATTACAATCGGTTGTACAAAACGTAGTACGTCGTATTCCCATAGAAGTGACCCGTCACATAAAAGTAGCTGTGCCACAGCCAGTAGCCGTTCCAGTGCGCCAGGAAGTTAAAGTGCCAGTACCGCAACCCTACCCCGTGCACGTTGATGTTGTTAAACACGTTCCATACCCTGTCTACAAAACTGAACACGTTGAAGTTGAAAGGCCAGTACCCGTAGAGGTCGTGAAGCACGTACCATTTGAAGTCATCAAGAAAGTACCAATCCCTGTGGAGAGACCTTACGAGGTTATTAAAAAGGTCCATGTACCCGTAGAAAAGCATGTGGAAGTACCCGTCCCCGTATGGAAGCCGTACCCTATTCATATCATTAAACACGTCACCCACTACAAGAAGAAAAGCTGCTGCTGGTAAAAAAAGAAACAGTCATGATCGTACCAAATAGTCAATACAATTGTAAATATTCGATAGTCATTAGCTATAATATTAAAATGTGAAATATTTTTCTAAGAAACCATATCATAAACAAAATTTCTTTTAATTTACATATTACCTTATTCCCTGTGTAATGTGATCTAATATATGGAATATTCCAAGAAAAAGACTATTACAACTGCTCATATCTCATTCTATAACAAAAAAACAATAATATTTAATACATTATGTTACAAAGCCAATTGCTCATGTAAAAGATTTTAATTTATTTTTATAATTAATGAAAACAATGAATTAATGGATAATGTTGCTGTACCATTCTATCTAATAAACAATATGCAATTTATATTATTTATAGGTTAATATAACATGTAGTTTAATAAAGTAAATTATTATACATTAAAAGCAATTACACACAAATATATCATCTGATTATTTAATTAATTAATTAAATAAAATGTATTATTTAGTCTAGATGTTTTAATTTTGTATATATGTATATTATTTATAGAATACGGGTTTCAGTGGTCAACACATAAAGCCGAAATGTACTGCACGAGCATTCTCTTCCCGACTTCCTGTCAGGTGTTAGACATTTTAATTTGTATCACAATCAATAGCATTTATAAAACTCCCGTGTATCTTTTTTAAATATTATTCTAAAACCAATGAAGCTTTTATATTGAGTTTAAAAAATAGCGTTGCCTTTGGCTAGGAACTATCAAGACATTTATCTAACAGTTTTATAGTGATTCCCCCCTCTATATTAATGTGGCATTAGTTATGATAATATTCACTCTACATATAAATGTACACACTGACACAAAAAAGTTAATTTTCGTTACTATATTAAACTTATTAGCTATAGCGCCTTACAAACGAGAATACAACCAAGATTGCATTTTACTTTGCTGCGCTGAAATAGGCGCTGCCATGATATTGAGACTGGCAATATTTAATAATGTTATATGTAAGCGAGATGATGTATACACATTTATGTAGTAAATGCACTGAAATTAGTTTAACAAAAATAACTTCACATATAATTTTTAATTATGTTTATAAAGTATCTACAAGACGTATATAATATAAGGGAGAGGAGAGAGACGAGGAAAGAGGATTTGGGGAAGGAGGAAGAGGTGGGAAAAAAAAAGGGG
>DWLS01002069.1:0-19176 GCA_018246255.1 Pachliopta kotzebuea
GTGGTACGGAGGGCCAGGTGCGCCCCGCCCCCCGCGCGCGCGCGCCCCGCCCGCTCCGCTCGCGCTGCCCAACCGCTCACCTAGTCAGACGCGCGCTGCACTCGATGCCCGAACGCCGGGAAAACACGAGCCGTTTTCCGCCGCGACTACACCCAACTTTCGGATGGCCGTACGAGCGCATACACATAACTCGTAACGAAATTTATCTATGTTCGAATCTATATTACGAAGTTAAATTATTTTAAACGTCTGTGAACAGTGTTAAATTAAATATATTTTGTAAACATTTGTGGGATGTTAATGTGCAGTACTTTATTGAGTGTGTTTTTATAAGTTCGCTCGCAGTGTCCGATTAGAGTATAACCGAAGTGAGTATATTAAATTAAAATATATATATTTTTGTTAAGAAAATAATGTGCATTTGATATAGTCCGTGTAACGAAGGCGCGAAGTCGTAAAATCAAAGCGTAGCGCAGTAAATCTCTCCGGACTTTGTGGATTTAAACTGTCCACTTGATGCGGCGCAGTTTATAATAACTCAGGGGTTCTTGGCATTATTGCCTAATAAAATAAATGTTAATTGCGACGAGAATAGAATTTCATCGTATCCGTTTGATTTATAACTACAAAAAATTTAAATAGGCTTTTAATTGACTTTATATTAATAATGATCTGCTGACAAAAATATAAAAAGATATTAAAACATTTTAAAATGTTTTCAATTTTTATGCAATGGAAGCCAAAAGAAACTTGAGTGTCACAGTATCGTAGAATATTATTTACCGGTTTTGTGAATCGAAGCGACTTACAAAACAATGTTGCCTCATCAAAAGGATGTCGGGTTTGAATCCGCTTCAAGATGGTTTAAAATAAAGAAAAATAACAGAAAGCAATAAAATCGTTCGGCCCATTTAATTTGGACCGGACGGGAGTGACAAAAATTTAAAACTGAAATAAACCAAACACATGTCGCCTCGATGTCAGCCGCTCCTATGGAGATCAGTACAAAGGGATTAACACTAAGGAAAAACGAATTATTATTGAGTTGTAAGTTCATGAGAAAATGTATTCTTAATTATTCTCATCAACTCTCATATCGTTTCGAAGTCATATTAGGCTAAAGTTGGGCAATGATATTTTGTTATTTATTATGTATTATACAGAAATATGAGAAAGTTTAAACATTTTTTTAGTTTGAAGATTTAAATCATCTCGATACACTTACTTTAGTACGGAAATAAAATTATTATTTTGGTATTGAATCTATACGAATAAAGGCAGCGGAAGAAATTAATTAAATAAATTTTGATCTGACTTCAATAGTAAAATTTTAGGTACGAATACATGCGAAAAAATCTGCAATTATATACAAAATTAAATTTAATATATGAACCTAGTATACCAAATATAAAATTGGTAAAGAATATACACACTTTTTAAAATAGTGATAATAAACTATAATATTATAACTAGTAGTACGATTTGTTTACAATATGTTCTCTTTAAATTTCATTTAATACTTTATGCTAGACTAAAATTTCATAAAAGTAAAAAATTAAAAAAATTTTCAAATAAATATGAAACTGGTTATTTTGAATGATTTCATAAATAAACAAGTAACGGTACTTTTTGTGTTATATAGATTTTTATATAACGGCTACATAAATATTTGTATTATAACAATGTGATGTGGAGTTGTTTAGTTAAAAACGCTATCCGTCGCAGGCGCACGAATAATTTGGCACATTTGGGCCAAATTTTCACACATTTGTCATCGGAGCTTCGTACGCGACGAATAAATCGAATGCACAATGACTGGTAATTTGCTCTTAAAGATGTATGCACCGGGAACAGTCCATAAATCGGTTGCAGTCACATTCGGCCTACCGCTTACACCCATAAACCTCCGCGGACACTTTTATAGCCCTACCACGTGGCGGCGATGTGATTTTTTTCAGCACTTGACTTGACATGTGTGTGTCGTTAGACATGAAAGTCACTTTATTAATTTATTGTTTCGTAATAGACCCCCATGTTAGTTATAACAATACGAGAAAACTTGTAATTCTTCTAAAGGAATTTTAATCAATCATAATAACAACACATTAAACAGTTTTAAAACAACTCAAAGATAAAATGAAACCTTGTATTTGAATAGTAATGTATACTTATTCTTTCTTAAACATCAATGAATTTTTACTTATATTTTTTGAAGTACATCAGTTATGTATTGAAGTAAAACTCTTTTTAGAAAATCATAAAAACATTAACAAAAAACACGATTATTAAGACTCTAGCTGTATGATCGCGTGTCCGTTTTTCACACTCCGTGCACCTTTAAATTAAAATAGCGATCGACCGCTAATTATAGCGTGTTATTTAACAGGGAACAACAGCACGTATGAAATTCAGATATGTACTATTGCGTCCGTAGCATTCAAACTACCAATTTATTTCTTCGCATATTGTGTGAAAAACTATAATTTAATCGAATCAAATGAACGTCTGCTCGTTTAATATATTAACACATTTATTATAAAGAACAACATTCGTCTTCGCTAACATGATATCACACTTGACCAACTAATGTGTCTCATTCTATCACAGGTCCATCAATCAAGTTCCACAACAAGAGGACAATTGTAACGGACCGCAAACGTCTGCAGCACTCAACATGTCCAGCTAGACTATTCAGTGTTCACGTAAAGAATGATAGCCTCCAAGTGAACTTGAGAAAATAGGTGAATACAAACTGTTATCGATGAACGACCTAAATTACAACGCAGGAATGAGTTCCTATCAATTCGTCAACTCGCTAGCTTCCTGTTACGGGAACCAGGCCCCCGGCCGCACCGGGACACCCGTCGAACAAGGCGGGCACCCGGGCCTGCCCACGCCGGGCGCTGATTACTACAACCCAAATGCGGCCGCTTCGGCCTATCCGAATACATGTTATTCGCCGCCGCAAGTTGGCCACCACTACCCACAGCATCCGTACGCAGCGCCCGCTACCGGTGCCCACATGCAACCGCAAACGATGATCGATTACACGCAACTGCACCCACAGAGACTCGGGAGCACCCCCGGCCATATGCATCAACATTCAAACCCCAGCCCGGGGGCGCTGTCGCCCAACTTAATGGCTACACCGCCAAACCCGGCAGCCAATGCCAGTTGCAAATTTGCCGACTCTACTTCAACAACTGGAGTGGCGTCTCCGCAGGATCTATCTACATCATCAGGCCCCGGCAGGACATCTCCAGGTTTCGGTGGCGTGGGACAGAATGCCGGTGGCACCGGCGCTAAACTAGGCCTCACCACGCCTATAGCATCACCAGTCGAGCATAAAGCCAATGTGAACCAAAACATTTCCAGTCCGGCGTCAAGTACATCGAGCAATGAAAGCAATGAAGCGAACAACTCTAGCTCAAATAACACCAAGAATTCAAAGTCGGCTTCCAACTCTCAAGCGAACCCTCCGCAAATTTACCCATGGATGAAGCGAGTGCATCTCGGCCAAAGTAAGTAATATTTCTTTATAAAACTCTTCTCGTGTTCGTGCTAAATTAATAACTGTATCGCCTGCGCGTGTTCATAGAGCGAGAGGACAATGAATAACGTAAAAAGTCAATTCACACTTTTTTACGACCACCGTGAAATCATTAATAGCGCGGGTTTCCTCGTTGAAGCGGAGACCGAAGCCACGCCTCCGTTAAAATCAACATTTTGTTCTATTATGAAACGATTCATCAATTGGATGCTAAGGTGGAGACAAAATAAATTATATATCTATTTATAAAACATTAGCATGCATTACTGTCTGATCAATATGGATGTCTGATGGATGGTGTCTATAATAAGGCATAATGGCTTTGTTGGCGGGCGCTTACAACTGAACATCCGAAGACTTTTTTTCTTTTCCACTCCTAATGATGGGGAAAGTGCGCCGTCACCGTGACGTGTGATTTGACGGATTCTAACCTTCTGGTGTTAACCGTGAATAGATTCTCTCCTCTTAAAAGATCAATCTGTTTTGAATTAGTCACAACTTGTTTTTGAAAAGTTAACTCTTGACGTTTGAATATCAACAGTCTTCGAAACAAAACTAACAATCTTATAATGCGACATATAGATCAATAATGGATGATGATTCAAATTTAATAGTACATCAATATATTACATTAATCTGATTCTGTATCCAGACTAATGTATACTGTCAGAGCTACATTTCTATTGTAATAGTCTGAGACACGGTGTTAAGCGTAGTCTCCACTCAAGAGTGTCAAGGCAATTAAAAAAAAAAGCGCGTCAAGTAATAATAAAGAACATAACATGAGACGTACACACGCAGTACGGCTGTCGCGTTAGATGTCCTGAGATAAAGACAGGCGCAGATGTTTCTCACCGCCGTTCCGGGAAACAAGACGACACACTATTGTTTTCACTAACGAACGCTTTTTAACCTTGCCAAGGTTAATTTCTTAAAATACAAAAAGAAACATCAATTATTCATAATAAAATAAAAACATTTAAAACACAAAATCCTAGTTATAAATTGTTAACTAATTATCAGGGCGCAGCAGTACACTGCTAGACATATGCCTCTCCCAAGGAAGGCTACAATAGATCTTCGGCTATACGTATCAAGTTGCTGCCAACTTGCTTCACAGACCGTTGTTCCATCAACTTAGAAGACGTTTTATGTTACGTTTGGCCAAACGCAGTCTCCGTACTAAAACATGTCTACTCCAACGGTAGTCACTTCTGCGACAGACGTCACCAGCTTAATACCATTTCACTTCGAATACCTTAAAAACTTTATCGATGATCAGGGTCCTCTGGCGAATTACTTTATATCGAATTTTACACCAGTTGAGCTGAGCTGAGCTGAATTTGATCTTAAGAAGTAGCCGCATCATCAGTTAAGATTAAAAGTAAGAAAAGTTGAGAAAGAAATAAATAAACATTTTAAAAAAAAAAACTGCATTGGCTTTCTATTTTCTTTATGCGCCAAGGCGACGAGACGATGGAGTTCAACTGATGATAAATGACATATATGTTCATTACGTGGCGTTAAGATGGTATACGCAGCACCACATTGCGCTTGTCGCTTCGAGGCGTTAGTCCTTAAGTGTCGTTACCCCAGTAATGTCACTACCATACAGAACTTTTCAAACGGAACACAGTAAAGTTTAAAATTTTTTATTTAGCAGAAGAAATAGGAACTGCGGTGGCCTACTGATGCTGTTTTGTAATATATAGGTATTTGTTACGGTTCCAAGGGCACATGTGGATTTTGGTTGGTGGTAGGTATATAGTACCCGCCTGACTACCTACCACTTTTGTATTGTAAATCCGCCACCATAAATGTTACTATATTCCGACTGTCAACATATGAGAGCCAGAATATTTCGGACTAACAGTCTTCACTATCCATGATCTTTTTGTCAGTTAACACCATGCGAAATTGAGTTCAAGTGTTAGCATATTGAAGATAAAAAAGTTACTATTAAACAGTTACTTAATTATTGGAGGAATACGATTTTACTACTCTATACTTAAACATTTCCCGTAAACGATTTTTACTAGTTTAAGTTTGTAAAGAAGTTTATGTAACATTTGTTACTTATGTTATCGAGTAATGGTCTCTTCTTTTTGTTATACTTAGACACGAATGAAGTCGTGATTTCCTAGTGGTTTGAAGGCCGGCCTTACACTCCGTAGGTACTGGGTTCGAATCCGGCCGGAAACTGTGAATTTTTCAATTTATATGTATAACACCAACTAATGCTTTGATGGTGAAGGAAAACATCGTGAGGAAACTTATATATCTTTGTGATGATCATCCGTGATCGGTCTAGTATATGACATGGAGAAGGCAATGGCAAGCCACTCCATCAGAAATGCCAAGAAAGTCATCGTGTTTTACTACAGATGATGAACAGGACCCTCAGTCATGAGGAAATACGACTTAGAGGAAGAAACGAAGAGTATGATCAATCCGTACAAATACTAATAATATAGTTACTAACTAAATCATCGTGTAGAAACAAATGTAATCTATAATTTGTAATGTATTTAGAAACCATTTTCGTTCTGGTTAAATAATATGATAATACTTGTTAAATTAATATCAAAAAGTTTTAAGTTTTGGTTAACATTGGGTTGGTTATCACACTTGAAACGAATTACCTTGTCCTTTTTTAATCTTAAATTTTGAATTAAACGCTGCAATTTAAACCGTACATTAATCATTCGGTTTAAACGCGCTAAAAGTTAAAATAAAAGTAATGTGTACGGAGTATTTAAAAAGGAAGTTTTATAAAAAAACGTATTACGCTTTTTAAGTAACCACCAACCGTTAAGAATACATAATATTTTGATCATTTTTCTTTATAAATGTATATTTAAGATCCCTTTGCTTATATTATATTTAGAATATCTAACCAGTGAGTTGTTCTAATCTCATTGATCTAGATATAACGCTGTTTGTACTTGATAAAGAACATTCTCTACGCTATTTCGGTTCACAATTTAAGACCTATACTTTTGCTTTTTTGCGAACTCAAATTTCAGTATTAAAGAAGTCGATTTTAAAACTTAGTTTTTTGTTTAAATGCAAATTTTGTCTATGATATAGAGTAACAAACGAATCAATTCCTATTTACCTTGGTGTATTCATAGGCATTCACAAACTATTGAAAATGAATAAAGCCACATGTAAGGTATTTAATATTATAATAAATGTAATACATTAAGAAAAAAGGAACTCTTACAAATGTAGCGAAGTATGCAAACAAAGTTAAAATGAGGACGTAGGTCGTTTCTTTCATGCCTGGAAGCCATTACTCAAGAGGTGGTGGAAGTTGTAGCGACCTGGAGCTATGCGTGTCGACCTCTGATCAAATAATACTGGTGTAGGCTCTTTACTCTGACGGCAGTTCGTCTGCAGAAAGCGTGTTAATTGTACTTCTTAAACCTTTTCTGAAAATTTCTTTTAAATCGTTTTTAACAATACCTACATCGTTTTTATTTGGAAAATTCCAACAGTAAACAGTACGGATTAAACTTACACTATCACTCACTTTTTGAAATAAATAATATCTTATAAAAAACTTATGTTATTGTATTAAAACTTCAGTACAGGAGGGAACAGGCTGTAATGATCGTAATGATGAAAATTTTATTAACACATTGATTATACCATCACACATCATAAATACGTAATAAAATTTATAGAAGCAAAACAAAAAAATTGATAAATAAATGTATTGGTCTGAATATAAAAGGTTTATGTGCAAATGAAGAGAATTGTTTAATTTTTTTTATTCATGAAAGGTATTTTTTGCCTACGATCCCACATGATGTTATGTGATGATGTGGTCTTTAGTGATAAAGCGTATTAACCTAGTAAATGCCTATTCACTCTTTTTTAAATGTTAATATAATTTTGTTAAACTAACAAACTGATTGGAGTGATCTTTCGGGGAGACCTATGTCCAGCAGTGGGCATTTATTTAGCTGATGAAAAAATTTTAAATACTTGATATTAATTTTTACAGAGAAGTTTTTTTTGTTACAAATATAGTTGAAAATAAATATTTGTTTGTCTCATTACAAAGCTTATTTTCGTTAATGTGGTAATGATAAACTTCTAATTTTCGAGTACAGATCTGATGACATAATGTTGCATTTTAATAATTTAAAACAATTACTAAAATATAAAGAAACCATTAAAAAATATATTAATTTTTTTTGTTATAATCAACAGAATTTTCTTTTCATTTGTTGGTTAGGTTGCATAACTAAAACCAAGAAAAGGTTATAATACCTCAAGCGGTGGGGGTAGTCACAAAAACCAGCATTTTGTGGCAATCATCGTTCTTTACTTGCAGGCTCGCTTGCAGGTGAGTTGACCTTACAAGCCTATCAATTATGTCGATTACCCCTCATGGGTTTGAACCCTATGGAACCCTGTGTTCAGCAGTAAACTATAGTGGGTTGAATGATGTTAAAAGCGTTATATTAGCTAATGCCTCTTAGTTTGCAACATTGTTTCACGATCGACGAGGATGAGTGATGGCTTCTACCACCGTCTGTGCATTCGGATGCTAAAGGTTGAAACTCCATCTAAAATTATTTTTACTTAGAATTAAGCTGTAATTCCTGATTGGTTTTCAATGTGAAGTTTACTTTTAAAACGTATTATATAAATCTAGGTAGGTATCTATAATATATAATATATAAATCTAGGTATTTATAATATATAAATCTGTGTTTAAATTTTCTCTCCTAAACAAGATATCTAAACAAAAATGGAATCTCAAAATATATTATAATATACATGTAAATATTAAATTTTAGTTTATTTCAAAGTTAATATTGAAACTTTTTAAATAGTTTACGGTGGATAATTTGGAATAGATATGTTCTTAAGTTTATTTTAGATTTTAAAAAATATATTTTAACTTATCATTTCTATCATCACATACATTTAAGCAGCAAGACTTGAGAATGTAATTTGTTTTTTAAAAACATATAACATTTAATTTGCTTTGTTGTTATACGGACAAATCTATGGTAATTTAATTATTTATAAGTATAACCTTTAACATATAAATTTAATACGTATACAACAATAGTTTCAGAATATGTTATTTTAAAGTTTGCTCTCTAACCTATTTAAGATTGCGATTTCAATTATAATGTTTATTAAAAGGAGCTGTTGTGTAATGAATAAAAAAAATACCAATAAAGGATGTTATATCTTACGTGTGAAGACTCTCTACTCAAGATATATGATAAATGATACATGATAGTTGTTCATTGCAGTTCGTACATAAGTTAATGTTAATGTACGTCATACTCCGTTCTCACATAGCTTACCGTTAGGCGGACACGATATTTTCGCTAAAGGCTCCGCACCGCGACCAACAGGATTTTCAGGACCTCAATTTAAATTAAATGCAAACTCATACACCGTCCGGCGATTAGTAAATAAATAACAAATTAAATTCCAGTAAAGATTAGCGGCGAAGTCGTACGTACATACATAAATCAAGTCAGGTTCGGTCGCGCCGTACGCCGTAAATTATGACTCGAATAATATTATGGTAAGGCATGCCCGAGCTGCAGTTAGCATGCTACAACTTTTGTACCGGATAGTGAAACGCTCCGGTGTGTTTTACTAATCTCTTTGATTGTTTATAAATATCTATATCATTCGCAAAACGAAACGTTCAATCGGAGTGGAAAAGCAGGTTATAAATAAACCTAATTTCACTCTCTCGAAGATCATGTCGAAGCAATAGCGATAACGAATTCAGTAAATTATTCATTAATAATTATTTATAATATATTTTGGCATTATAGACCTTAATGTTTTCCTGTCCATCTTTAATCTTAAGTAGTAGTTTTTTTTATTCGACGTGGCAAGCAACGCGTTCACGTGTGGTAAGTGATACGCTTACCCATAATAACGTGGCGCTGGTTAAGATTGTATACACAGCACCATATTGCGCTCGTTGCATTGAGACAAAAAGTATTAAGTCTCGTTGCCCCAGTAATTTCATTTGCATACAACACTCTTTAAACCGAAACACAGTAATGTTTGAGAAGTAGCGTTTGACTGCAGTAATAGGAACTGCGGTGGTACTTAACTAGATGGTCTCCGGCATCGGAGTTCTACCATCAGTACTACGGAGACCCACCACCAGTTTTACGCAATGACTGATTTCTTTGTCCTTTTAAGCTAATCTATCATCATCATGGACCTGCTGCAGTCTACTGTTCGACATAAGCCTCTCTCAACAAACATCACTTAGACTGATCTTCGGCTATACTCATTCAATGTAATATAATATTTCATAGATACTTTCTATCAATTTTAATATTTATAAAATTGAAGCTTGAACTCATTAATAAACTAAACACATAATATTTCACATTTAACAGATATTTTTGGCTCAAATCCCCCCATTTTTGGCTATGGCCTATGTCCAGCAGTGGACCTTCATCGGCCGATGATGAACTACAAAGAAAGCAAGTACTAAGAACTTTCTTAAATTTAATTATTATTTTTCATACAAAAACGGTATGTACCATAACGTAAAAAAATTTTCTTGCTATAATTGATACTTGTTTTAAAGCTGTCGAGTGCTGACATCAAACTTTGTGATAATTGGACCGAATTACCTAATTGATTTTTTGCATGGAGTAGAAGGATAATAATCTGCATACTACGTTTCCCATGCTGTGTAATTCTCTCTTGTCAGTTATTTACATAATAAATAATAATTGAAGTAATCAACGCGCTCCGCAATGCACATCGCATTTGCCACTTGAATCGTGATAATAATATTGATGCAAAACGATCCTGGACACCTGTAATACAATCACGAGATCGTTGCTGATTTCAGAGAATCCAGGAGAAGATCAATTAGATACCGATTTAACTACGTTCTTGCGCATCCGGTGTTGATATAATGTAGGGTGATATGCAATTAATATGTAGTATTATTAATACAAAGGAAATGTATACTTATTTTATACTATCAAAAGTCACCATAGAATACGATTACGAAAATTAAAGATATTTAACTTCTGATTCTTGTCTACATGAAAATTTGATAAAATGTTCAAACTAATAAATCCTTCAAAAAATTTCAAACTCTACTTTTTCGTATAATATAAAATGATTTGTTAATTATGCTTGATTTAAACATATAAGAAATATATATTGTTGTAGTAGGAAATGAAGAATGTTAATAAGGTCCCGCAAAAATTAAGAACACAGACCCTGCCTAATATCGAGTGACCATTCATGCCGGTATATACATATATTAACTAAAGGGTTCCCAAACAATCTTCTACAGCTTGACTGGTTAAAAAGCAAGTAAATAAAAGAGAGTGAGGGGATTAGTGAGGGCGCGTGAGGCGTGGTCGGTCGGATCTGGGCCTGCGATGGCGACGATGATATTGCAGAATCCGATCGCGAAACAGGCTCCAAACTGCCTGCTTCTAGTCCGAATGACTTGGCTATATACATTACATGTTTTTTCAACTATTCTTTAATACACATGACAAAAAAAATTACGTTAACAATCAGAATTTCCTTATAAATACTAGTAAATTAAGTTTACAAGAACATACAACAATATACCAAATCATATCTTGATTCATCCAAAAATACAAATATGACCCGTATGTCTAGCAGTGGACATATATTGTCTGATGATAATGATGATGAAGTAAAAAAGTTTATAATAAGCTGCTTGCTTAAATAGTTAAATCAGTATAGTATCCGTCACCGTGTTTAGTAATAACAGATAAAAGTCGATGTAGTGTAACAATTATTTGATTTTAAAAAGATTGCTGGTAGAACTTGTCAGTCGAATATTTGGGAACAGTGATATACTATGAATAACTTATGTTCGAAAAGTATTTTTTTGGACTTTAGGAGATGAAGTAAACGATCTTTAAATAACATTCAAAGGACAAACCGCTGGAGCAGCTTTATACCTTAAATTTCTACCTTTTTTCCTTTATTTACTTAAAGTAAATTTCAAACATTACTGTGTTCCGATAGTGGCAAGATTAAATACGGTATCAAATTGTATATGCCAATGACACGAGCTCAAAGTACTGTATAAACATCCTTACTTACATCATCATGCGCATGCTTAAGTGAATCTCGTGTTTGTCTTATTTCAATATTTCAAAATAAATAAGATTACTTTAAATTACTTTGCTTAATATTGAAATATACAGTTGCATGTAATTAAGTTGATAATAGTCTTGGATCTTGACCTTCTTCAAATATTATAATCTTATTTATACATATATCTTTACCCTTAGTCAAGCTCAGGGAAATATAACTAAGATTAAAACTCAGGTTTTGTGTATATGATTAAACCTATAGAAAGAGAATTTAAAACATGACAAATAATCCAAATAATTACTTGAATATTTTATACCTTCTGAGCATCTAGAAGGGTATAAATATTGCAAAGTAGACATGAAGATTCCTATAAGCCCTTCGTAACTCCCCAAGGAGTCTCTCCTTCAATTATTGATGGAAACTTTTAGGCCGGTAAGATATAGAGCGGAAACCACCATCCTTTTTTAAATCATGTTTAAAACTTTCCTGTAATTCATATACTTTCTTTTTATTTTCCCTTTTTAATATAATAAAATTAAGTCAAAGTTAATAATACTTATATTTATATTTTTGTATTCATACTCAAGCTTCTGCTAAAAGTAACGTGTGTTATTAATTAGTTGATTCATTTTATATTCCTTGTATAGTCTCAAGTGCAAGTTATTATGATCTTTAATAAGATTTTAGACTAAATTAAGAAATTTATAATGAAATAGGTAAATAATTGAATAATGAGTAATCATACAATATATAAACAAATGTTTATTCAAAATATATTTTACAGACACGTAAAATTTTCAATTGATATTGTTTCATTAAAAAATTGTAATTATATAAAATTAAAATCATATGTTAACGACTAGGTGTCACAGAAATATGTAATGAATAAGTTAAAATAAAACATAAATGTTAATTATTGACTAACATATCAAGCGAAAGGTCATCAATGATAAACCATGACGTATTACTTTAAATACAAACAGATGTGTTATATATTAAAGTAATTTTTGTGCTCATAACTATAACGAATGTGGACATGGATGAACTTTCAAAAACATCAAAACTATAAGAGTAAAAGAAATATTTATTATAAAATATAAATTCTTATGTATGAATAAATTTTAAAACAAAATTCCGTTAAATACACTTAAAACAATGTTTAATAACATTATGCTATGAAATATTTATAACCACAAAACCATGATAAATTAATACAAAATATCGTTACGAATCTTTAAAAAGCTTTAGGAAATACTTTGAAATAAAATTTTTGGCTAATTTTCCTCATATATGTAAACAATATCATATTTTCTTAAATTTAGTAGTATCTACAACAAAATTAAAAAACATGTGTTTGTTTATTTACTATTAGTTCAAGCAACAACAAACTTGTTTTTGGTTAATTGGCCTTAACTCGTAATATAAAGCTTACTCGAATGAAAGAGGTCTTTTGTAGAACTTAAAGCACTGTATATAACAAAATGCATACGAGTGCTATAATGAAAACGGGCAAAGTGTTTTAATTTCGTTTAAATAAGCCATGTCGCCGCACAGACACTGATTAAGTTCCCCATAAGGGCTCCTCTGTTCCGAGCATGCGCTGCGCCCGCGCAGAATATATTGCGTATTTGCAATTAGCATAGGCATCTTGGTTCGTTACTTCAGTAACCGGTCTGAACTTTCGTGAAGTTTAATTAAAAATTTTAATTGATGTTATTTACTTAAATTCATAACCTCGTGATTAAGTTTATTAAAAACAACAAACGGGACCCAAGTCAATCTCACCTGCTAGTCGTGAATCTTGTCAATCAATAAACTAGGCTTTAGCTTTCCACTGACTTGGTAGGAGGCAGCCCAAATCCCCCCTACTATTGGGTGAGGCTTATATCCAGCAGAGGACGTATATCGACTGATGATGATGTGCCATTTAAGCCGTTAAAACCAATTTCAGTCGCAATTCTGAAATTAGCAAATAGAGAGAAAGTAAAATTATATTTTTATGATAGTGCGGCCCTGCTCCAGCTGCTAAACAGTAGTGTATAATTATTACTATCTTCCGGTGTAAAAGGTGTTGTAGTTAGTAAAATTACTGGGGGAACGAGTCAGAACATATTGTACTCCAAACGAACATAATAAGGTTCTAGTCTTTCGAATCTTAACCAACGCTATTACGTTTTAGGTCGGCCTGTTACTTACCAACGCTAGATCTTATTTACCATTTCGTTTTTAGCTGTTCATAGAACTACACGAAAATCAAATTAATTTAGTAATTGTTAAGTTCAATATACTTTTTAAGCTTTATTCTATATAAAATAACCTTTAAATTAATTGGGTATAATACTTTTACATATTCTTATGATATATACTCGGACATAATGTGCCAAGTTTTAAAAACTTGTGTAAGTCCAAAGAGATTTAATAATACGCAGGCAAGTGTCCTCGATAGGTATAATTAAAGGCCGTCTCTAAATGTAAAGAAAACAATAATAAGTTTATTTAGAGT
The DNA here is from genome assembly GCA_018246255.1 of Pachliopta kotzebuea. Taxonomy (NCBI): domain Eukaryota; kingdom Metazoa; phylum Arthropoda; class Insecta; order Lepidoptera; family Papilionidae; genus Pachliopta; species Pachliopta kotzebuea. The sequence goes on from DWLS01002069.1 coordinate 14,163, forward strand.
ATAATTTAATCAAAGTCTAATTCATTGCTAGTAAATTATTCTACATTAATGTATATAATTGTTAATCAATAAATTCATTAAATCAGATTTCCCTTAACAGAATTAAGAAGCAATGTGATAAGACATTAAAGAGAAGTATGTGATTAGTTCATATATTAATCTTACTTATTTATTAATATATATGAAAGTTCTCTAAGAAGTTAAAGCGTAACTGACAAATGCTTACTTTCTTGACTCGACACCCACGAAAAGGTCATGCAGTTCGCATGAGTCAAATCTTACTGCCTGAACCTGTTTACTTTATGATTAATGTTAAAGAAACATAAATATACATAGGTAATAAAGGCTAATAAACCTAACTGGATCATAATTGAAACTTTTCCGTACCATAGGCGGTTTATCAAATAGACATATCGATGTTGTGGCGTTCTAACATAAAACGAGAAATATTATAATTATTAGCGATTTTTGAATAGCTAAATTTGATATGAAGCCAGATCTACACTATCAATATCGGGATCATTTACTTGTTAATTAGGAGGATCAGCTACGTAGATATTAAAAATAGACAATAAGTTATATAGCACAATATATAATCGTATATAAATTGCCCTATTTATTTAATAAATAAAGTTCTGGCGCACCAAAACGTTTAATTTAGATAATTAGTCCTGGCACCAGAACAGTTTTCTATTCACAAGCCCACGAAAGCTTTGGAAGGGTGTTGTAGCAAATGAAATTACTGGGGTAACGAGTCTTTACGTCTTATATTTCAAAGCGACGAGCGCAATGTGGTCTTCACTATACCATCTGTACCCGCGCCACGTTGTCAAAGGAGTTTCACTTACTATAAAGTGAATGACTTATTCTTCTCGTACCTTGGTCAAATAATGAAAAACTCTATCTCTTCAATCACTCATTCATCCTTCGAACAAATTCATTTTCTTATGTTTACTTCATTAGTAGTTCAAGCTCAGTGGGAATGGAACCAGTGACTTTTTGAGACTCAAAGCGCGTCCGGTCGCCATGGAAATTAAGCAAGACCGGTATTATATAGTGAATATTAAATAACTTAATCAAATAGGTAATTTTAAAAAAAGGTAAATTAATTTCAAAAATTTTTTTATTCCTCGAGGCGAATAGACGCACACGGCCTTTACTTGATGGTAAGTGATACGCTTGTCCATAACAACGTGACGCTGGTTAAGATGGTATACACTGCACCACATTGTGCTCCTCGCCTTATGACACAAGGTGTTAAGTCTCGATACTCCAGTAAATTCACCAGTACACAGCACCAATGAAACCGGAACGCAGTAATATTTTCACATTACTATTTGGCAGTAGAAATATGAACTGCGACGGTACCTACATAGACGGTCGTAAGAGTGTAGTAAAAAAAAGATGGTTCTCAATATCATATTATGAGTGAAAACAAGTTATAAACATATTATTTAATTTTATTTATGATTACTTATTTGCATAAATCAATACTGATAAAATAATAAATACTACTGAAACTTAAATTATAAGTTCTAAAACATAAGTTCTCCATTCGAGGATATGTTAGATATAATTGATTTATATCTGTATACAGTAAAAGTATCTCTTTTCAATGAAGCCTACAATAGCTTGTTGAATGAGCAAAAACGGAGTAAACGTCTCAATCTCATGTTGGACACATGATCAAAAGAAAAAACTTTAATAATGTCATTGCTCTCTATATTGATATAATAGTAACAGTGCAATTGTTTCCGATGCCATAAATATCTTCTACAAAGGATTTCGCGGTTTACACAAAAGCTAAACTGCCTGATAAACATTTTTTTTTCTCTCAATCTCAAGCGGGGACCCGACTTTCCTGCGGCGGTGCGGCCTATAAATATTAATACAATCAAATGTTTTGACATGGACCTTTTTTAAAGCTTTTATCTTCTACCTTCGCTCATTTTTTGTGTGGATCGGTTTTATTTTTATTTCGTGTTAATTTGAGCAGTAAAGTTAGTCTTTTAACAGATCGTAAAGTAGTGTGAGCAGCGGGAACGGCGCCAGGTGCCAATTGATACTGTTTAAGGTATATTATTGTACATTAAATAATAATGATAGAAAGGTTATAAATTTTGCTTACTAGTAACTGTTGGGCTGGAATGTCCCCCACTAGGTGAACCGACGATCTGGTGAAGGTCGCCAGAAGCTGCTGGATGCAGACAGCACAGGACCGATCGCAGAGGAGATCTTTATAGGAAGCCTATGTCCAGCAGCGGGCATTTATTAACGAATGATGATGATGACTATGCACGTATTTAATTTCTTGTCAATCTACTTGTTCTATTACTACCGCCAAATAGTAATGTGTTAACATTACTGTGATCCAGTATGAAGTGTGTTGTATACTAGTGAAATTACTGGGGTAACGAGACTTAACATGCGTCTAAAAGCGACGAGTTCAATATGGTGCTGTGTATATTATCTTAACTATCGTCACATTGTTGAAGACAAGCGTATCACTTAGCATCAGGTGAACACCTTGCTCTTCACGTCACCACATCAATAAAAAAAAAATTAAGTTTTGTATAGATTTAAATTTTAAAAATATTAGCCTTTTAAATCAATTAAAATCATTCCGACTGACATTATATGCGGCGACACAAATCATTATGAATTTTATCGCTCTTTAAATTATTTTTAAAACATTGCCTTTGAATTTAATTTATTATTAATTTATGAGAATCAAACCAATGATAAATAGTACATTAATAATTCTTCGCGTGTTTTTCCATATACTTATTATAAAATATAGTTCTCAAAGTTTATTACTTAAAATACTTTACATTATATGTATAATGTATTTTAGTTCGTAACCTATTTTACTATTTTCTTTTTGTGCGATGAATTTGTGTTATATATAAATAATTTTCCCTTTCTTATGATTGCTACTACTACCTATCTTTTAAAATATTTAAGTAAGAACAATAAAATTAGTTTAGAAATTAATCAGATGTTAATTTTTAAACGGTTTTAAAAGCTACCAAAAGCCAGATAATTATTTAAAATTCATTTAAGTTATCTTTACGGGCCTAAGATTTAAATACGTAAATTAGCATAACGACGATTACTCACACTATATCATTAATTCTTAAATAAAAACATAAATCTCTATACTGACTCTAAAGACTGTAGAACAAACACCCACTAGTTTATGCTTTAAATACTTAGTGTGAAGCAATATGAAATTTATTTGTAACGATTTATGATTTAAATTAGCTCGTCCACAACACTTCAGGTTCGGTTTCTACAAGATCTGATCAAAGTATCTAAAATGGTCACAGTTAGTGGGTTAACCACTTTAAATTGTCATCTGTCTGATTTATTTCTGTATCTTTTGCGGTCACCACATTTTTGTGTACGTTCCGTATTTTATTGCTGGTATTTAGAGCTGCTTTGTAACAGATTCTACTTCTAGAGCAGCTTTGGACATTGTTTAGAAAAATTAGATATGACTTCGTAGACAATGTTTAGTTGTAGGCTAGTTTTCTTATTCAATTAGGCTGTTTGCCGCCACGCATGCCAGGGGCGTAGCCAGTCAAACGATCGTAAACTATAATCATTTGCGGGCCCCATAAATAATTGCGTAGTCCGGTTTTTGTCGGTCGCGATGCGCCCGCGCAGGTAATATAGTCATAAATTCCCATAACTGGCACTCGATCTTATCAAACATGATTTTAATTTGATTTCGGAGCCACACGTGTCGAGGTTGTTTCGGCGGCGAGTTACGACCGCAGGTATACCCGATAAATACTGCATTTAGCACATAATAAATATAATAACGAAACGGTCACTGTACCTAGACAAGTTAAATTGATTTTATTGATAATTATGCATATTAAAAAATATAAACTTAGAACTGTTGTTAAAGAGAATTAAAACTATACTTATATACACATGTATACCCACACGTATATATACACTTGTTAGTGGAACTTTATATACGGAGACCGTCTAGATAGGTACCACCGCAGCTCCTATTGCAGCCAACAAACAGTACTGTACTAACAATACTATGATTCCGGTTTGAATGGCGTTGTAAACTAGTGAAATTACTGGGTTAACATTTAAAGACTCAAGGCAACGAGCGCAATGTAGTTCAGTGTATATCATCGTAACTAACGCCACGTTGTAATGGATAGGAGTATCACTTATCATCAGGTGAACGTTCCCGTAGCGTCGTTTCGTTGAGTAAAAAAAACTTGAATTTAACGAATAGCTCGATTAAGATTAGTATAGACATTACATTAAAGACTTTTCTAAGAAATAGTTAACCGGGCTGCGTTATATTAAACTATTCCTATTTTCTTGTCTATCATTCTTTATCATAATTCATGTTCAATCTCTGAACTAACCGTATCATTGATACTTTTATGTAGTGTTTTCTCACATAGCCAAAAAAGTATCTGCTAAACGTATTCTTTTTTAGTTATATCTTCTATATATTTCTAGATTACTCTAAGCAAAGGAAACCTTGTTTTTTTACTTTCAAACGTTGCATATTATCAAATGAGTTCTCAAACGCAGATCTCAATCGTTCCTTTATAAACTTACTCGATAACATTTTCTTTAAATATGTTATAAATATTTTCAATCGATGATTTTTAATTAATGATGATGGTTTCTAAAACACTGGACCCTGAAAGACTACTTTACGATTTCTAGCTATCATTTGCTTTAAATGTCGATAAAAAATCGACTGTTAGTTAATGTATCCTTTACAGACTCATTTTCATTCTCCCAGTACAACATTGTACGTAAGAAATAAATTACAGGTTTTTTTCTTTTATTCAAATATTTGTATGATAATGAAACACCTTACGTTGCTGTCAAGTTGCCACCTGCTTTTCAGTATTAGTAGGCACTTAAGAGCGCGTCGAATTATACAAATGCACATATTTGCATTATTAGTACACTAATTGATTGCTTTGCAACGCCCAATCGGGTGCCTGTAATTATTTTCTATGCT
>DWLS01002070.1:0-19175 GCA_018246255.1 Pachliopta kotzebuea
AGACAACCGTAAAATACGTACAGCCAAACTATAAAAAAAAAACTAATAGTAATGTGAACATTCGGTTTAAAAGGTTGGTATCAAAATTGAAACTCTAGGTTATTAAGAGTTAAACACATGGACCGTTTATTTTGAATGTGGTGTAAGTCCATTTTCTTTTGTTTCGAGACAATTAAAGATTACTATATTAGTTGATTTAAAAATACAGGCAAATCATATACAATTTCATTTACCGACCGATTTTAAGTTGTAGAAAACATGGAATTTTTTTTTGAGAAAATAAACACGGACTAGTTATATATAAAAACTTTACATTAAATTATGAATTAAGAGATAGCTCATTTTTCTCAAAAATTAACTTACACCACTTTCAAAATAAACGGTCCATATATCAGGTTTTTATTAATTAATAATGCATGTGTTAATAATTTAATTACCATCTAAACCAGCGCTATGTTATGGGCAAGCGTATCACTTACCATCAGGTGAATTGCTTTGCCTGTGTTTTTGCATAGTCGAAAAGTGTCTTATTAAGTATTTATTAAGTATCCAATATACCTTAGATGATATAGTAATGCTATGAGGTAGATGCATTATTTGGTTACGAGATTAAAATCAAAGGAGAATGATAATGAATTATATTGATATATCAACTATTTAAATAAAATAAATTAAAACGATTTTAATAAACATAATATTCAAACTTATTAATTATATATAATTCACTTAACACAGAATCTCCTATCTCCTAGATTGACTGGTAAAGAATGCCTGTAAGCATTAAGTCCGCCTATTAGACCCTTATTTTAGCTGTCCCAAAAAGTAATATATATATATATATATACACGTACAAAAAAACTTATTTATATATATACAAATTTTCTATATACATGCTCAAAATAAAATACATTAATTTTAAAGATCTAACAGATAACTAAATTCATTAACAATAAATTAAACCCGACAACAGAACTCTCATCTCGTCGTTTTAAGTTAATTAAAAACCTTTACAGTATAATAAGTCAAGTTAATTGAATAAAAAAAAATACGCCATTGTGGCATCGCGAATCTGTTTTGATGGCCTTCGACGGTATTAAATTTAAAATCAAACAAGATTAAACGAAATTGACCCTTATGGTACATAAAACAGAGTACTATTATGTGTACAGGCCAATGTCTCAGATTCTAATTTATTTCGCAATGGTATCAAAGAGCCATTAAAAGCTCTCCCTCAAATTGAAGTCGAAGGAAACATAAAAGAAATGAACATCGGGTCGATGACGCTGCTCACAGTAATAACACCCTTTTAACCGACCACCAGAGAAGGTGATGTGCGAAAGATGTGAAAAATTTAAAACGGACTGTTGTGAAGGAATAACAGAGAATGAAAAAAGACATGATATGTTAGAGAAAAGATGAAAGGAATAGAAGAGAAAGCGAAATTCCCTTTCCCACTTTAACCTTAAAAAAACAACTTCCAAAAAGGAGGTCTGCGAATTAATATTTTTTTTCCATCCTCAGCCTTTCCTGATCCACTGCTGAATGGATCTTCAATGTCTTCCACTGAATGTGATCCTAAGCTCTTCGCATTCACCTACTTCCGACGGCTCTTACGATGTCGTCGGTACATCTAGAGTGAGGGCAATACCTCTGCATCCTGTACGCGGACTCCACTCCAAGAGTTTCCTCCTCCATTGGTCCTCACTGGCATAACACACGAGACCAGCCCAACTGAACACTTCAACTAGTAGATTTTGAGACCTACGTCAGCAAATTAAATTCTCCGTTGAATTTCTTCGTTCTGGATCATGTCATTTAGTGAAATGCCAAGAATAGCTCTTTCCATCACAAACTGTATGACTTCTATCTTATAAACCATTAGGAAGGTGACATGAAATAGTGATTACCATAGATGAGGATGATGAACGCACTGGTTGTAGACTTTGGTCTAGAAATTGGAGTATTTGGACAAAGGCTTCCCCCAATGTGAGGGTATTTAGGCCACCTCCCACCACGCTGCCCAACCAAGCTGAATCTATATTGATTATACAACTTTATTGAATATACTTTGTACCCACGGCATGAATTTTTATATATAACTTTAAAATTACTGCCATAACCACCCTATGCTAGTGTCCGTTAATTTCTGACGAAAAAAAGTATTAAATAAAAAAAAGAATTGTAATCCACAAAATTTCATCTCCCACATGAATTAGTGATCATTAAGATGTAATGGTGTAGGAGTTGAATCGGTATGATTAAAGGGAACCCTCCGCCGCTCTATGTTTAACGACCATGATTTTGGTTAAAAAGATAACCACTGGAACTGTGGTACAGTGGTGGAGAGGCCAGGTTCGATTCCATGGCCAGGTATATATATATATATATATATATATATGACAGTAGTAGTATAAACGAGTTTGAAGGAAATCGTATTACCAACAATGAATAAATATGTATATAAGCATTTATGTATTTTCTTATGTATACGTAGATATATTTATTCATAAATAGTATATATGTATGTGTGTGCTATTACTGTATATAACTGATATTTTATCTTTTTCTTAAAAGTTCAATATTTCTTTTCACTTATCACAAATATCTCTCCATTTCCTGTATTAACTAATAGAGGACGCGCATAGGCATTACGCCCGCCATTTGGAACCAATTTAAAGGCAAAAGAGTAAAGATTTAAATAAACAAATAAAATAAAATGAATAATGATAGTATGTTTGTTATTGCACAACATATAAGAGGTAGAGTATTCAAGCCGCCACCTATTCACGGCTTTATTATCACTTAAAACCATGTAAAGTTTTCCAGTTCATTACATTTGTAATAGTGTAACATATTTATTAAGTATAACAAGATTTATTAACTCTTATGTTAGTTTTTAACGCGCTGCTGCACCCCTACTTAAGTTATCTACTCAATTCTGTAGACTAGGAGAGAATGCCTTTTGGCATTAATCCCGCCTTTTTGTACTTATATGTGTGCACATAAAGTTTTTAAATAAAAATAAATAAAGTTTAGGTCAAATATTAGCTTATTATAAATAAAAAAAAACTCAGAACGCCGACGCATGTACCGTCTTATTATTCGGATCTCTATTACCTTATAAAACTATGTAACGGAAAGGCCTATTGGCAATTTTCAGGCTTTAAACATTGCTCTACCCGCCTCTTCCATAGTGCTAACTTAGACCTTTCATATCTCCTTAACCGGAAGAGCTATAGACATTTTATTTCACATTTGTCGTCTCCTTATCCTATACTACATTTTATCCTGACAGAGTATCTATGTAGCTCTTCCGGTTTAAACGACAAGGGTTAAAGAGTATTTAATTCAACGCATCAGTCTCTTTAACCCTGATGCAATCAAGTATTAGAGTAATACAATCAATGCAACTAAGTCTCATCATAACCTTAAATAAACTACAGAGATGTTAAATCTCCACAAACAATATAATATATTAATTAAAAATAAATTAAGATACAGTTAAAAAAATCTTATTAATCCTTGTCTAAGTTAATAAAATGTTCCATCTAAGTTGATATTTAAGCAACGTACATATACGGCCACAGTACGCCGTGTTTGTGCAAAAACCATTCGTCACCGGATGCTGACTCACGATGGGTGACGGCATTCATATTAAAATAGAAATAACTCTCAAAAACTGTTTAAATTCAAGTTAACAAATCCTGAGAACTTAATATTTCAAAGTCTAAGTCTAGACAGGAGCGTATTATTACAACAATTTTTATATCGAAGAGGAAATCAAGGTACGATATTAGTGGTAGGTCTCTATTGCCAGGTGTCCTCTAGATAGGTACCACCGCAGCACCTATTGCAGCCTTTTAGTACTTTACAAGCATTACTGTGTTCCGGTTTGAAAGGTAATGTGTGCTAGTAAAATTACTGGGGTAACGAGACTTAACATCTCATCCCTTCAACGATGAGCACAATGTGATATTCCATCTTAACAGTTCAAGTGAACATTTCACTCGTCTCATATTTCAATCACATATAAAAGTGATTCTTAATAAAGTACTTTATATTTGAAAATGAAAAGATATGTATAAAGAAAACATCTCTGATTCAAAGAGCTTATTAAACAGTTATAAGTTCAAATAAGCATATTATAAGCAAGTAAGAACTCTGACTGTGAAAAGAAAGAAAGAAACAGAAATGTTTAATTCAAAATGCCTTAATTTATACATAACACTAAAAAAAAATAATACGAAAAATAGTCCGAAGAAAAAATCAAATATTAAGAAAAGATCTTAGTATTTTAGTTAAGTAATATATAATACAATAAAATACTAAGATCTTTTCTTAATATTTGATATATAAAATTTAATAATAAATAGTATTTTATAACAATGTCTTAACATATGCACTCACAACAATGTTGTATACAGGAATGTTAGACAAGAATTGAAATAAGCTCAATAAAAGAGAACATGTTCAAAAAGAAACTCCAATTAAACGCCGAGGTCGTTAATGAAGACAATGACGTTGGACCTCGACCACAACCGACCTCCAACTATCGGACTTCACATAAATAAAACGAGATAAATAATGATGACAAAACAGCACAAGTATTTCCATTAACATTAAAAGTAAGTTATTAGCTTCATCGTAACATAGTATATAGTAATTGAATTTTAAAATCAATCACCAATTTGATAACTTGTCATCATTAAGTGATAGTTGCGCAATGCTGAATATAGATCTCCCACAATAATAGAGGGGTTTGGCCCATCTCCTACTATACTGGCCCAATCAATGGCTTAATAAACAAAAATTAAAAGTCTTTTTAACTTTTATTAAACCCCATCTTAGTAGACTGCTATCTTCTAGACTCAACTACGTCTTTTTAATAACCATAATATTAATATCTTTTTTTAAATATCATTATTAATTAGTTAACAATATTTATGGTACATGACCATTTCAAAAGAGAATATTATTAAACACATAATTTAACTCATTTTAATAGTATACATGTACCTTTATTTATTAATAATTAACCTCATAAGCCTCAAACCTCAAAAAATATGTTTATCATTGAAAAGTTGATTTAAAAAAAAACTTCCGAATGAAACTTTTATTAATAATTTAAATATATTAAAAACAATATAACAACTTTTTAATGGCTATGATTTAAAATAGAATTAATTAAATAATACCATAGGTCATATGGTCTACATAAAGATCGCCGTATATAGTTTCAGACCATAGTCTATACTATAAAGTTATTCCAAATGTATAAAATATATTATACAGCCATGTAAATTATACACATATTAAATTAAACATACATATTCTCAATTGTCATTTAAGTAAGTAAAAACTGAAGATTGTTGAATTCCTGTTGAAATAAAAATCGCTCCCATCGCAGAACCTTATCCTAACAATCCCGATCCAGTTTCCCTCTTTACGGTATCTGTTAGATAAGGTAATCTAGATCTAGAAAACAATTTACTTCCTGAACTAAAGTAATATGCTGGTATTAAAGTAAATGATTTAAGGTTAAAATAGAATTTATCTAAAATTTTTTTCAATTTGACGAGACGACGAGACGTTAACATGATGGTAAGAGATACTCTTGTCTATAACATAGGCTAGTTAAGATGGTATACACAGCATCACATTGTGCTCCGCGCCTTGAAACATAAGGTGCTTAGTCTCGTTACCGCAGTAATTCAACTATTACAATTGAACTTATCACACGGTTTAAAAACAATAAGCATCGCCGGAAACTGTCTAGGTAGATATTACAACATCGCCTATTTCCGTCGCCAAACACTACTGTGTTCCGGTTTGAAGGGTACTGTAGCTAGTAAAATTACTAGGGTAACGAGACCTTGCATGTTGCACCAAAGCAACGAAGCGAAGTAACATCTAGTATACATTTAGCTCGTCTTATAAAAACAGTGTGAAAAACGTCAGAAACTAACAATTCCGTATTCAACATACACAATACTAACAAATCGTTAAACAATAAGAAACTCGTTTGAATTCTAAACACTGGATATGTTAATTTGTATTTGCAACGATGGACACAGCAAGTAAATATATGTAGAGAATGACGCACACTAACCGTACAATATAACAGGAATCACATTTTTTTTAAATCATTACTAACTTTATTATATTGATACAAAAATGTCGTTGTGTTTCAGTTATTTAAAATAAATATTATAAGTCGCCATCACCATCAGTTACTTCCAATGATGAGCATTCCTTAAAAACATATCAATATTGTTTGTTATAAGTAGCAAAATAAAGAAGAAGGGATCAGAAAATATTTGAAAATAAACCAAAGTTAGTGTCACGTCCATCAAACTTTTTTCCATACAAAAGACTTCAACGAAAATGTAAACTTCAGGAGTCATTTGTATTGAACAATGCACACTCTCTTAAGCTACCCTAGTATCAATTTCACCAACATGCGGTAAAAACGGTATCAACCAATTGACTGGCCTAGTGCTCCCTGCCAGATATTAGACGAAGGTATAGCGACCGGTCAATAGCGGTAAAACCGTACACCATAGACTGATTTCCGAACAGTAGACACTAAAATAATCTTAGTTCTCAAGTAAACTATTGAAGATATCCAAATTCACATTAGAGTTATAAAAATTATGTTGTTATTACAACCATGATTACTCTTTCTAAAGTGGTTTGTGAAGAAGCTTTATTAGGCCATAGGTTTATATTGAAGGACAACGTCTAGATAGATATTACCGCAGTTCACATTGCAGCCGACTAACAGTACAGTGCATATAATACCGTGTTCTGGTTTAAAGGACGTTGTATCTAGTGAAGTTATATAACGAGGTTTACGTTATATATATCAATACAACGTACACAATTTGTTGCTTTGAATATCATCCTAACATCTTATGAGCAGTACCATTTACCATAAAGTAAACGTCTTGTTCACATCGTCGCTTCACGATATAAAAAAAACTTATAATTTATCTTGCGAACAGACCACGTTTCCTTTTAGACGTTTAACACACAGAGCATGCAAACATTAGCTTTGGAAGTCAAACAAAAGATTCCTCGTACCGCTCAGTATCGATATTGGTGATATCGATTCCTGTGAACGAGGAAACTTGTCGGTGCAATAAACTTTCCTTTTGTAGTGGTGGTCGACAGTGAATCTAAATTAGTTATCGATGATCATTTTTCAAAGATCTTTGTAAAAAGAAATATACATTTTGCACAATTTTAATATAACAATTCTTTGGATATACAACATCTATATAAGGCATATAATTATACCGGGTTTTTAATAATGGTACATTTGATAATTGATATTATATTTTTGAAATAGAATTTAAATAAGGAGTTTCCCCACCATTTTTCAATTCAAATTCTAATATATATATAAATATTTCTATTAAAAATATAATAGTTCTTAGAAAGAAACTGTCTACTAAGATTTATGTTCGACTAAACTATACATAATATATAATTACAGATTGCAAGCTTCTTGAAACATTGATAAATAATGTTTTCTATATATGCGTATACGCGGCTTTATATATGTTATATTTGCTCTGTATAAGAGATATTATATTTACAATCCAACATATATCTCATACAATTAGAAGACACTCATCTACAAATAATCCTGAGATCATGACTACTGAAAAGCACTCAAAACGTTTGAAACTTGAACAGAAACAACTGTATAGTTAAGTTTTACTAACTTATTGCTGAAAAAAATATATATTGATGAACAAACTACAAACATCCATTTTTAATCTTGTAATAGTTATAAAAGTGTATAAGAACATCTCTAAGAACGGTTACCGCAATCTATTAGCAACCGGCTGTTGTGTAAAGTTTTTATTTTTGTTTCCTCGGCGCAGATGAATGGAGCCAACGCAGCCAGAGGTCTATTTAGTTCTTTGTCGACTACCGTCTATAAAATCGTGAATATATATGACATAGATAAAACCTCTCGGATACCTCGTTAAACACACTCGCATACTTTTATATTGCCTTTAGTCTCTTTTATGTGCTTTAAGTATCTTTAATGTTATAGTATAAAATCTTTTCATAAATAATCAACATGTCGTAACTTAAAATATACTCGTGTATCTCTTAATGAAGATGGAGAACATGAAGAGAACGTTAAAAAACTTGTTCAGTTTGTGACCACAAATTACATCACATTTAACACCAGTTGGGATCGATACGCTTTTACAATAAACTTATATGATAAATAATAATATCATGATGAATAATAGCGCCAACAGGTACAAACAAATTTTAAACAGACATAAGAAACTGTTGTATATAGTTAATTGGTCACATTGCTCGGGTAGATTCAGAAAATTTTAATAACCTGATTGCAATAGAAAAGACCGATAGCGAAAGATCACGGAATCGAACTCCTCCGTGGTCCAACCAGATACAAGCCATATTAGGCAATAATATTACAAATAGCCTGATGTATCCCGAGGAGAAGGCGGCGTGAAAGCAGCTGGTTAATGAGTCATTGATAACTTTTAAAGTCAAGCTTGACCTCAGTCATAAAGAGAACGGAAGTAGAAGAAATAGCTGGTCTTAAAACAGTTAAAGCAAATCGTCAGTTCCTAGCAATCTTAATGCTGACGTTCCTCCGACATGAATGAATATCTAAAAGGAACCTACTTCACTATTCTATAAAACGATGCTAAATCGCACCAATTGATATATCTTAAACACAGCATCAGGTTCACGTAATTCCAAGAGATTATGAACTGTGTTTACCGCAATAACAGTAAACGCATCCGCCGCCGTATAGACAGTGTTCAGCGCATTCCGAGCGGCTCCGTAATGTTTTGATCAAACAGCCGGCTGTAGTGGCGGCACACTGCAATTAGCGAGCTCACGATAACTCTATTAGAGTCCAGAAGTCTGGCCAACCTTCCAAATAGACTCTTCAAGTAACAGAGGATCAACATCCAAGTGAAGAACGAGGAGAAGATAGACGAAAACAAAAAGTAAAAATTCAATTATAGCAAAGAAATTAAAAAAAAATTCTAACAATTTGCCAAATTCTATATCTAAAATACCAAGTTTTCAGGATATTAAGCAATGATAAGGCTAAAGATAAAGAAGGCTAATAGGAATGATGATGCCTCGAGATTTGCTAGACTTATGTGACAAAGGACTGACGACTGAAGAAGCAAAAATGGCTCTTTACAAAATGGACCGACGATCGGGTGAAAGTCGATTGAAACCGGAGTATACCTATGTCCAGTAGTGGGCATCTCTCTTTCGATGACAATAAAAGCCGAAGATAAAGAAGCTCGACCCCCACACTAAGAGTTTGCAAGAATGCAACAATTATATGATAAAGCGGAAAATTGATTTTATGTGAGTAGGAGCTACCTTGTAATCGCTTAACGGGATTGTTATACATCCGTAGTCCCAGAATGGGAAAAAACCTTTAAATATTTATTCAGATAGATAAATTATTTGTTGCTCACTATAACTTACAATACAATTAATTAACTTAATCTGAAATTATAATTTAAATGTAAGCAACGGCGGCCTTATTACTACCAATGATTTCTACCACCCTACTCAGTAAGACAGGAGAGATAAAATAAATAAATAGTAAGGGTAAAAAGAAAAGCCAAAAATAAGTCAATGACAATAAGTATTTTTATAATAAATATATAATTACAGTACAAAAGCGTTATTAATATATTTTAGTTAATGTTATTTGTCTATGTATTTTAATCACCGCAAATTACATGTTGCTGATTGACTAAAAGATAATATAACTTTAAATCTACCCATTGTTCTATTTTATTTTTACTTACAAAATTAACACCAAAAACTTGAAGTGTCAACTTATCACCACCACCAACACCAATATGACAGTCAAAATTGACAGTCGTAACGTGAAAATGATCGGGGTTCGACGAGGAACAGCGAATTACACATACGAGGCGATCGCCGATCACCGTCAATGGTGATCGGCGATTAAATTATCTCGTAATACGTTATTACAAGCGGTACAAGCGGCTATTACATAATTACAATGCATTTATTACATAAATTACGGTGTTTACAAAGTGACACCCCGCGGGCAAGTAATTACTCGCGTACCTTTGAACATGTTCAATTTTAAATCTATAAAAACCTTAGCCATGGAAACACATTAACAAATACCCATTTTTAATATGGTTATTGATCTCAATTTCATATGTGATGTCACAAAGCGTAAATGGATAATGTAAATTGTTACCATATATGAGTAATATGCCGTACCAGCTGGCAGCATCTAGTATAGCAAAATGCGTATAACCGACAACTGGGCTTAGTGGCGTTTCTTGGGAGAGGCCTATGTCCAGCTGTGGACTACCGCGGGCTATTGATGATAATGAGTAATAGCTTAAAATTCTACCATGTACTCATATTACCACATTTTACAAAGTGAACGTTTCGCGAACGTTGTGCATAATAAATTTCAGGGTTGACTGGTAGAGAATGTCTCAAAGCATTAAGTCCGCTCTACATAACGTTCAACAAAGTTTTAAAAATAAATAATACATATAACAAAATCTTAAAAAATTCACCGCTATTATTGCATTTTCGCGTAATCAACCCCCAACCAAGCATTTCTGCAGGTTAACGTGCGCATGCGCAGCGACATAACAAAAACTAAAAACACGGCTTGGGCGCGTAAACAATTTTAAAAATATTCAACGGGCAAATAAGAAAATTCTTCTACGAACCTTAAAATAGCGCTTGTTTACGAAATAAAAAAAGAGGCAAAATTACAGCCGCGCACGCGCAGTAAATCTTTTTTACATAGACAAGCAACATTGCCGCGAGTTCTATATTGTGTCCGGTCATATGTATTTGTCTTATGCGGTAAAAACACATCTCTTCATTAGTTATAAATAAAAAAATATATATTCGTTACATTTTCAAAAATTTCGAGATATTCATCATCATCATAAGCCGATAGACGTCCACTGCTGGACACAGATCTCCCACAATAGTGGTGGGATTTATACCGTCTCCCATTATACTGGTTCATTGCGGGGAAGCCGCAGCCTCGTTTGTTGATTAGAGTGCACCACAAGCAAGTGAGGATGGCTTGGGTCTCGTGAGTTGTTGTGTGAGACCCTTTACACCCCGAGATACTATACGAATATATTTATTTATACAAATCTTGTAAAGGCAGACTTGACGCCTTTGGCATTATCTTCCAGTCTTAAGTGATGCAGAGATAGGTTGATATATCTTAAATATATCTACGATACAATATGCTTTAAGATAAAGAAATGTGTATTAATACGTAAGAAAAAAACTATATTTTCTAAATCAATAAGCGTCCATAACAATATTTATAGTGTTAAAGTCCTATGGCTAGATTCCTAGAGTTAGTGCACCGCAGAACAAAAATAGCTTAGATTGATTTCAACCGCAGAATTTAGCATGTTCAGGTCCTTGTTTTATTATATGCAACATAGCTATTATTTCACATGGGAATAAAACTAGGACATAAATTTCTATTTATTTTCTATATATTTCTATTAATCTTACTACTATATACAAGTATTTTTTTTTATTTCACCAGACGACACGCCCATAACAACGTTGGGTAAGATGATATACACAGCACCACATAACATTCGTCACCTTGAGAAAAAAAAAGTTAAATCTGGTTACCCCAGTAATTTCACTAGCATACAGCATCCTACTAACCGGAACACAGTAATGTTTATCAGATACAATAGGAACTGCTGAGATACCTACTTAGACGGTCTCTGACAACTTATACTTACCACCAGTAAAATAAGATGAACAAGTCGTTGTTTATATATATATTAAAATGTATCTTGAATAAGCAGTAATGTTATGTACTAAAAATAAACATAAAAAAGAACTCACCTAGATTATTTGACGTGTTGACCACAGACCAGTTTTGAGGACCACATCGAAAAGGCGGAATTAATATCTGAAAGAAGAAACAAAATTAAACAAACTTGAATAGAAGTTCAGGTGAATCTGAAACCTGTTATGAGAATCACATCATCAGTCGATAGTCTCCCAATGTTGGACATAAGCCTCCCCTAATAGTGGGGGGATTTGGACCGACTTCCACCACGCTGGCCCAATGCAGTTGATGAAGAGCCAGAGCTTCGTTAGTTGATTAGTAGGGTCCACAACGAGCAGGTGAAGTTGGCTTGGGTCCCTTGAGTTGTTGTGTGGGACCCTTTCAACGTGTATACCCACGTGGTACGTGGGTAGGAGTATACGAACCACACATAAACATTATTTTTAATATTCTTCAAATGTTACTATGAATATCTATAATAAATATTTAGATATTCTATTCCACTACCAATATGTTGTAGAGTTTGATTTTAGGTAAATTTATTTAGAAACTTGGAAATTTACCTTTCATAATATAAAAGTTCCATTTTATCTGCGATCAATATCACTTAAAATTAAATTAAATTGTTGCCACATTACAGATAAAAAAATAATTGTCTCAAAAGCTGGGATATAATTCCTCTTTCATCAATCAACAAACAAAGCTCTGGCTTTACACCAACTCACATTGGGCTGGCGTGAAGAGAGACAGTCCAAATCATATGACTATTGGTAGAGGCCTATATCTAAAAGTGGACGTCTATCGATTGATGATTATGCTTCAAAAATCACTTTAATCTTTGACTTAAACATCTCATATACAATGTAGTTAAAACCGTTTTTAACCTCTCAGGAAAAATCGAAAGCGGAATAACAACACGAAACATCAACGGACCTTTAAAATTTCGATAAGAGCTCGCCTTTTTGTCAAAGGCTTCTCGGGACCACGACCAAGGTCCTGTCAATGTGACTTCTTTGACATTTGGCGGCCGGTTTCGACACTCGTTTACCACAAATGTTAAAGAAATTAAAGCCTTATTTTTAATAATATAAAGTTGAGAAACAAAGTTTACATTAATATGGTTTTTTGGAATCAAAAGTAGTGATTCCGGTGAACGAAGTTTTTTTTAATATTGCAACACTGCACGCGGAGTAAATTTTTAAAATAAAAAAAATGTTAGCGCGTGTGAACTTATGATGGAGAAGCGGAGGTTTTAATTTTCAGCTAAATTATTAACTTGAACGAAAATGAACCTTTAATTCTAATCAGTACAAATATTATTTCCAGTTTAATTCATATAATAACTAAAGTAATTACCGTGATTAAATCACAAACCGCTAGTATGATGTGATTGATAAAAAACTTCGTATTGTTTAAATATAATGGCACTATCATAGTGTGAGGGGTCCCATTACACAACTCATGGGACCTAAACCAATCCCACCTGCTCGTAATGTACCCTGCTAATCAACTAATAAGCCTCTAACTCCACACCGAACTGCATTGGACCAGCGTGAAGGAAGATTGCCCAAACCCTTCTACTATTGTGGGAAAGATATGTCCAATAGTGGACGCCTATCAACTGGTGGTGATGAGACACAGATAATCTGGATTCTAACTAGACTTTTTTATCTGTTAAATTTAATGCTTAACCACGATCTCACCTA
Source organism: Pachliopta kotzebuea (assembly GCA_018246255.1). Lineage (NCBI taxonomy): Eukaryota > Metazoa > Arthropoda > Insecta > Lepidoptera > Papilionidae > Pachliopta > Pachliopta kotzebuea. Next base: position 13,576 of record DWLS01002070.1, read on the forward strand.
GTGTTAAATGACAATATGGTCTGTAGTGGTAAAGTGCCTTAACCTATTAAATGCCTATTCACTCGTTGTGAAGACGCTCACATCTTTTTTGAACACTGACGCTGGCAAATCGTTATAGCTCCTTAGCTTGACTAAACTTCCTAATCAGGTAATCCAAAGTAATAGATTAAACGCCAGTTTCCAATCCGGCCTTCACCAATGAACTTTTCAATTAATATGCAGTTAATATAACAACTAATACCACGTGCTTTAAACTATGTATCAAATCACGTGGCTATAAACATTAAAAAAAATCTGATAAAGCTCCAGCTAAAGTCGCCTCTATCTCTATATGTATAAATGACTTAACTGAAAACTGTTGGAAAATTTAATACATTGTAATATTAATATGTATAATATTCTTTGTATATCTTTATTTTTATATATCTAGTTATAGTTAAAATATATAAAAAACTGTGAATGTCTGTAACAGTTTTAAGTTCAGCGTTATAGGCACCCACAACACAAGCAGGTGTTAGTGCAGGACCATCAGAAATCAAATTTTATTTTTTTTTATTTTATTTTACTACTTTATACATTAATATGACGTTACTGCAAATAAAAACTTATGTGAAAATATAATAGTACAGAATAGTTTAACTCACTGAATTTTCTACCAAATAATCATAATGAAAGTGTAAGTCTGTATGTGTCTAAATGTGTTTGTATCTTTTTTGTAATAAATAAAAAAATCTAATTACAATTTTAACTACATTTAGTATGATACGAAGAGGTTAATATTTAACTGTTTTCACGTTGAGGATCATTACGTTGAACCGGAGATCTGTACACAAACGCTGGTTCCGCATTCCGCCGGAGCACCCACGCAATATCTGTGACTAATAGGTAATAGGCCAAGACCAGACCGACGCAGGGACTCGTGCGATGTGTTTTATTACTAAAGATTACAGCTTTACATGAATCTGAATCTAGTACATCCGTTTTCTACCTACTATACTATAACAACCAACCCACATTTGACCAGCATAGCAGAAACGGCCGAAATCTCCTATTATTAGAGGAGGCGAATGTTCAGCAATAAACGTCTAACGGCTGATGATATATACTTCAACTATTTATATTTGAGAACTGAAGTACTTCAGGTGAGCAAGCTTGATCCTTTCCACCAACCCCTTCACCACCAAGCCACTTCAGATGAAGAGACGATCAGAGCAAGACAACTGGCAACTGGATAAATATAGCCGGAGACTAAATGATGTTCCTTAAGAAAGGCTTATGTCCAGCAGTGAACTGCCGTAGGTTGATAATGATGATTATCCCGTTGTTTTAATATAATATGAAACTAAAGTCAAGTGTGAGTTCATTGTAAATGAAAAAAAAAACAACCTGTCAAACGGAAAACACGGAGGACTGTGATATATTGAATGATGATATCATATCAAAACTGTCTAGGACCACATCGTTATTAGTCGTCGAAACATATTTATATGTTAATAATTTTAAAACGACGTTAAAGTTGAAACGTTTGTCTCGTAAATTTTTAATTCGTCTTAAAGCAAAGATCATAAACTGTACAGCCAGGTAATAAAAAATATTTTTGGTAATAAAGACAAAACTATTGAGTTTTAAACATTTTTTATTAAATATAATAAATAGGGGAGAGGGTAGCCCCTTTACCACTAAAGATAGTCTTTCATACAGATTATAAACAATTGGAAAGTTCACGTTCCATTTTTAAATCACTGTCAAAATGTTTGACGCATTCATAAAATGGCGCGATTAAACTTTTTATATACATAGAAATATGTTTTAGATCAAGTGTATATAAAATAAATAATCAAAATAATTTTATAATCTAACTATACATTTATATTATGCATTGTCTCTATTTTTTTAAAAAGAAAAACGTAATTACTTACACTTACCGATTCATTTACTAGGTTTTAAGCATTTGCTAGATTAATGCGATAAATTAACAACAACATTAACTTTAATCAATTTTGTAATATAAAAAAAAATAGCCTTTATAACATTTTTACTTTTAAAAGTCACTGTCAAAGATATAATTTATATTGAAACTAAAATATAAAATATTAGACACAGGAAATGTAAATTGCATTATAATTCCAAGGTTGTGTCCTCCAATGTTATATTCTCATATAAATATTAGTTGATATTTTAAAATATTTACTACTTCACTCCATCAGCCGATAGACGTCCACTGCTGGACATAGCACTTCCACAATAGTAGGGGTATTTGGGCCATCTTTCACCACTCTGGCACAATGTAGGTTGATGGAGAGCCAGAGTCTTTACGGTGCAGATGAGGTTGGCTTGGATCTCGTGAGTTGTAAATTTGGGACCCTTATACCACCATTTACTACTTAATATATGTAATGTAAAACTAACAGCTGGAGCAGTAAGGTCCTAAAGTGGTAGCCGCGTAGTAAACAAAAGGCTGGAAGTCCTCCCATCAGGTGGATTGATCTGGTGAAGGTCACAGGAATCCGCTGGATGCAGACAGCGTAACACCAATAGGAATGGAAATCTTTGAGGAAGGCCTATGTCCAGCAGTGAATATTTATCTGATGATGATGATGATATCATCTATATAAATTTATTTAAAGTACTTTTAAATGAACATATAAATATATTCATTTGTAAACAATCACTTTTTTTAGTATATACCCTAATTATACTAATTAATTCTCAAAGTCAAAAATACCATACATATTTATACTAACATCCTAACTATATCAATGTAGAGTAAATTAGGATGATATACACTGCAATAAATTGTTCTAGTCATTTTATTACATTATATATTGAATCTTGTAACCCCAGTAATATTTTTGAGAAACGAGGAAGGAGTTCACTTGATGGAAAGTGATACGCTTGTCCATAACATAACTTTAAACAGGAACACAGTAATGTTTGCTTACTAGTTATAATCAATAAGACGCTTTCGTGTAATGTATATATACCTGTTACCGGTAATACATTTTTCATTTTCAAATTGGTTTAATTCGGATGTGTAAAGTGTCGAGACTTATCGTGTAGTGCAGAGTCCCCCAAACTTTTTTGTATCGTAGACCCTTTGGCATGTTTTTCCGTGTTGTGTAGACCCCCTACTTACCTGATATTGATCTCCTGTAAATTTCTAACTGCAGTGAAGTTAAGTGTTAAAAACTTAAAGTAAAAATACATGTTAATTTATACATTTATTAATTGAATTTAAATTAAAACTACTCAAGATAAAATTTTGTACCTGTTATGTAAAATAAACGTAACATAAAATAAAGTAACATAAGCTATAAGTCAATATTTTTAGTGAGAAGAATGTGTTGAGATCCACTATCGTAGATACCATTTTCATTTCATGGACCCTCAAATTTTTTTTCGCTGACGTACACCCCTTGCAGGTTTTCATAGACCCCTAGGGGTCGATATAGACCACTTTGGGAATCACTGGTATAGTGTGAAAGGTGCTTAATACGAGGTCGTTGCAGTGTGAACGGTAAACCGCGGTCGCGCCGAGTACTGTAACAATGTACCAGCGGGAAATCTATATAATTGGCGAGAACTATTCAACAACACCTTCCCCTTCAGGAGTTAGAAAAGTAATGCACAGATTAAAAAAACAAAGAGAACATTACTGTACTGATATAGTGATATTTATTCTAATTTTACTGGTGGTAGGTCTTTATTTCCACAGAGCGTCTAGTGAAGTACCACCGCAGATTCTACCGCCAAATGAACTATGAAAACATTTTTATTTATATATACTCCTTTATTCCTCGGGCTATAGTCGGAGACCTTGTTTGCTTATAAAATACTTATTTAATATAATTTTTATCTACTAATCGCAAAAGCCGATAAATGTACATTGTTACTTGCTAATTATTTTTATATATTTTAACAGCATCCTGTGTAATCTTTTCCATAAATTTTAAAAGTACTTCTTTATTATGCGACGTCATTATTTCGCTTAGATTTTCTTTACTTATCTTCTTGTCCATTCTCATCTCTATATCTGTCCTATCCCTTGAATACTTTGAACAATCTATAAGAAGGTGCATAATACTTTCTTCAATGTTAGCATCACAAGCACAAGTCGGTACGGCTTTGCTTTTAAATTTGTACAGATATTGGCCAAAGCCCCCAATTATGCAAACATTACTGTGTTCCGGTTTGAAGGACAATGACAGTGAAATTACTAGGGTAACGAGACTTAACACCTTATTTCAACCATTTGGTATATATTGCTTGGTATATATTATACCACATTTTCTTAAAATTTTGACCGGCTTTGTAGTATATTTAGCTATACCACCAATGTAATAGGTTGATACAATCACCATCTAACGATCAGCATAAGTTTAGGAATATGTTAGCTGGTGTAAATTACAAATCCTGTTCATAATACTGAAAATGGCAAGTTAATGTTTGTTGTATAACCATCGAATTAATAACTTTACTTGTAAATATTACCAATATATATATAATATATTGTCTTTTGTAATATCACATACATGTAATATAATATCCATATCACAAGGCAATTATATTAAAACCTATTACACTTGTTACAGATCTTGAAATCATGACATACGAAGAAGGAGAAACGGGTGTAGTTTCTCCTTGCATATATTGCCTTGTGGTATATATAATATACCACACAAAATCACCCATATCAGTAGTAGGGAATTTTTGTTTCATTTCATAGTATCTTTAGACTATTATATTGGAAATATTTATCGAAAAAATAAGTATTTCTGATAGAGGCCCGAAGGTTAATGCGACGAACGCAGTATGGTGATGTATATACCATGTTATGAGCGTGTTATTTACCATCATGTGAAGACCTTGAAAAAGTAACTAAATCGTCTAATTTTATTACTATTTATTTAAATTACTGATCACCACTTAGCACTTGAACAAGCGTGATGGATGAATGAGGCCAATTAGGCCATAAACTTTTTGTAATACATGACCCAGTGAAGTACTTTAAGCATATTCCAACAATCACACCATTTAAAGTGAATATATACATAACTTTTTATAGGAGACTATTTGCCAAAGAATTTAATTTTTATTAAAGAGTTAATTTTTTTATTTATTTATTAAGAAACCAAACAATATATTTTTCTGAAAATAATTTAAGTTCATGATCCTGATGAAGAGGTTTCCTTATACATAGTACTACGTTAGTATGAGCAAAGAAAAAGTAATAAATATGATTTTCATTAGTGATAAACAAAGGTTATATAATAAAACACTAAATAAGGAAATCTATATAAAAGTTATGAAGAATTGAAGAAAAAGTTAATGACACTTAAATGCATTTTTAGTCTTTACCATACAAAATCCAACCATATTCTAGTATTGAGTAAATAATAACTTATTTTGGTAGGAATAATGAATGTAGTAATAAAGAAAGTAAAATAACGCGTGCAAATATTTTCATGTTATTACTTATAATTACAAGTAACGACAATATCGCATTAATCATAAAGCTAAGATATCTTTTTTTTTTTTTTTTTTTTTTTGGTGTTTTTTTGGGGGGGGTTTTTTGGGGGGGGGTTTTAAAAAAAACCCCG